>JAHZND010002264.1:0-22794 GCA_027744115.1 Acrocyrtus sp. NNG-2020
AAGTAGCTCGACTCAGCAAGGAACATCACCGAGGGGGAAATAGGGACATTATATTTGAAGTGGTCGGCAGATACGTAAAAGTGATAGGAAAAGGAATAATATCCAGAGAGAGTTTCCAGAGTATGTATTTGCGAACTGCGGACTACACCATTCCACTACATTTTGATGATGGCTAAACCATACAAAAATAAAACTGTGAGTAACTTGGGGACACCCAATTCATCCTGTCATTGTATGCAAACAGCAAAAGAAAAGTGGAGCACTTCACAGAAAAAAAGTCAAGCACCTTGTGCCTCTTCACCTTTCCCCGTTTAGTATGCATAAGTTTTGTTGGAGTCACTTGAAACTAACTTATCAAACTAAAAAGTAGCTCAACAAGCTTTCCAGCATGCGTTTCCTCGTGTCCATGCGTTCTACTGGAGATTTTTCACTGAAAACTGTTTACCTACAATGCATGTAATGTATCTCGCCCTCCAGCAATGATTACACTCTTTGAACCTAACAAGTATTTCTAAAAAGTGGAATGATATTGGTGACCTTCCATTTTCTAAGTGTTTCCTCTTCTACAGCTAGCGACAAGTTCTATTGTTTCTCTAATTTGAAATTCCCGCCATTTGATTTTCCTTTCTCGAATTTAAAAAGCGACCGCTAAATTCGACTAAAAGGACTTCAGACTTTGCTTTATCAAGCAAAAAAAAAAAGTAAAAATGCACCAAAGCACTAATAAATCTATCATTTTACACTGCGTTCTGCTGCGTACCGCGTACCATTTAAGAAAATGGTTTTCTTCAGTACCACGTCCCGCGAAATAAATTCACGATAAGGCTATAAGACAATATAATTGTTACAGTGCATTTTCCGTTTGCTTAGAACAGCTTGAAATCGAGTTAATTAGTCTTATAGTTCCATTCCTCAAGTCACCTTCTCATTTCCGTTCTTTTATTGCCAATAATTAATGAGACATGCACCCAAATGTAGCATTTTATGTCTCTCTTGCAATTCAGACCTTGACCGGAGTTCGCGGCGGTTCAGCAAACTGTTATTATTACGCAATGCAGTGCTTCCTACTTTCCCTCACCATATCCACCCTCTTTGTCCAGGAGTGTTCCAACTGTGAATATGAAAGAAGCGAATTTTTTGTAATTTTTTTTCAAAAAATCTTACCTTTACTCTGCGACTCGGCCAAATAGGAAGCTTTTTTTGAGATGATGATGAAGACCACTTCCAGCTTGGTTTTTATCCACTTCCTTACAACAAAAAAAAGTTCTTTTGCTGATACTGTTCTAGTGATTAACTGTAAAAAAGTAAACGGGCGTACGTGCACAAGCTCTGGAGAGATTTATGGTTTTAAATGTAGATTGTACATAAGTTATTTTTATGCTTCACGCAAACTTCTTTCTTACTTTGATTTAAGGTGAGTTTTCACACTGTCTGAAAAAACGCACTTTGTCCGGGATTCCAGACTCTAGCTATGAGCTATGAGTATGGAAATGTGTATAATTCACTGGAGAAAACACACAAAACCCCTTTTCTCTTTTTTTCTTCACGAAACAAAAAAACTCCCTCGATAAAATGTGCTCTGTATAAATCACACTAATATTTTTTGGAACAAGGTCAAAACACCGATTTCGGGAAGTGGCTACCTTAAAAAGCACTCCCTTTCTGTCCTCTTGAGTGCGGTGCACTATGTGCACCTGTACGCTCTCGATATATGTCAGCGAGGAGAAAATGGAGAAAATGAAACTTGCTCCTGCCTCCTGTCTCCTTAAAAATGTGTGTCGGTGGTGCGTGTGGAAACTCGTGAAAATTTTATTTTCTCTGTCAACTTGGCGGGAAAAGTTTAAATCTTCTTTTTCCTCTTCTTGAAACGCTAGTATTTGAAAATCACGCACTCTTCTCTCTCTCTATGAAACCGGATGAAGGAAAAAGGCTTTTCTTTATGTCCTCCTTATATTTTCAGGTGTGAGTGTACAAGATTATATTATTTTTTCCAGTGAAGAAAGTCTACAAGGATTTTCTGGAACTCTCCAGACAAGTATGGGAAGGACGTGGACACAGACACATGAAATATCTAAGGAGGATTAGATATCCCACCTTTTCCTTATTTAAACTGGTGGGACTCTCGGAGTAAGCCCACTTCACATCACAAACAGCAAGGTTTCATCATTTACCCACACACAGGTACAGCCACCTATTTATTTTTGTCTGATGCTCATGTGCATTATTCATATCCCATTTCACATATAATATTTATCAAATTCCAGTCTGCGGAATTCCTTTAAAAAAATAAGTCTCCTGCACAAACAGTACAATGCATACAATGAGGCTGAAAAGGTATATATTTTTACTTTTTTTTTACAAGAGTGCTTTTGAAAATTGGCTTACTTCTGGATTCTTTCCCCTGGAGAAAAAAAAGCTGAAGAGTAGAAAATATGTATACCTGCTTGTCCTGCTTATTTTTTTACAAGCTTATAAAAAACCAGCTGTACATGTATGTAAAATGTGGAGAGTTCTAAAAACTATTATGTAAAGTTTACTGCATCAAGCATTAGTACAAGGATTGAGGATATTTTTTTGCTTTCTCTCACAAAAACTTTTTTTTCTTGGTGAATAAGTTCCTTTTGTCTGAGCAGTTTAGAATTCTGCATAAAAGATTTAGCTCATACTGAAAATGAACTTTTCTTGTAAATGAAGGCCGAAAAGTAAATGCGTTCGCTGGGGAGTGTAGAGTCTGGAAGCTGTAGAGCTCATTTGATTTCGTGTACAACACTAGGAGGATTATTATAGGAGTAAGTACACAACAAACCGCATTCTTAAAGAGGATAATAACCACTTTTAAGTACGCTTACACACTTTTTACTCACCGCCGTTACGTTGCTACTTCTTGAACTTTCTTCTCGTCAAGTCTCATTAGGGAGAGGAAGATACGGAGAGATAAACATTTTATATTTTTTCACCTGAGTTGTTTTTGCTACCGTATCTCTATTTTTACAGGATATTAGAGAAGAGCAAAAGGGTTAAGTAACTTAAGTAACTTTTTGTGATTAAAGGGAAAAAGTGTAATTTTGTCGGGAAGGAAGGAACAAAAGAGTAGAGGCTATCTTTTTGGTTTAGTTTACGGCACACTTTTCCTCTCTCTCCGTTTCCTGATTATTTATTTTTAGATCATCATCCCATCACCCTCACATCACGTTCCCTTTGCTTCACCACCTCCGCAAAAAAATTCTTCTTGTTTTTTACTAGTCCCGCCAAAAATATGTTTGGCAGAATATTTCGCACAAAAAAACTTTCTCTGGTGGTGTGAGTGCCGAGAAAAATGTGCTAAGCTGAGATAAGAGAGATTATCCACAAGACTAATGCAAAAGTTGTAGTTTTTAGGAAGAGCACTGCTTATTCTTCTGTGTATTGTTTACAAGTGTGGCAGAGGGGAAAAATAATTTCGTGTTTTCTCTCGGCTAGTCGGAATGAGTAGTACACTCGCTGAATAAATTAGCCCAAGTTTGGTCCATCAAGGGAGAAAGATCATTTCCACGGAGCTTGTGTTCCAATTAATCTTTTGTGTAGATGTGGACTATATATTTCGCCTATTACGAGTGTGCTGTGTGTGTAGGCAGTGCACTATGCAACTTTCTATTATCTTGCTTTTTTATACTGTGGAAAAAAACTATTCCTTAGTTGGTACAACCACACATAGTAAAATATAGTAAACCACTTTTCGAGGAGCTCGCAATTTAGCTGGGGTGGCACAAGAGTTTTCCAGTTTCTCACGAGGATTGAGCCTTCTTCCGGGTGTATCCGTTTCACTGATAATGGTGATTATGATGACGGCGGTTTGTAGATCTGATGTGTTATGATGAGCAAAACGATCCTTGTGTAGGGCACTGCCTTGCCGCGCTCTTCTCGATATTATTGTGTGGGAGAAGAATGGAGAATTGTGGAGAGAACTTTTCTCTCTGATTTCTAAAATGAAAAGTTGTACATCACTTCCCCTCCTGAGATCCTACTTGGGGTTTTGGAATTTAGAGGAGTTTGCTGGAATGAGGGTAGGAGTTGTAGCAATTCTGGAATTGTCTAAAAAAATGCTGCACTAACACAGTTGTAGATATATCAGTTTTATAGATGTATAAAAATAACCTTTGGGAAAGGTTCACTGTGAGGATGTGTTAATGATGGGGTACTTTGAGACTTAAGTCAATTATTGTTTTTTCAGTTCCTGAAAAAATCCCCAACACGGGCACGGGTGAATGAACGAGGTCTGAGAGTGAACTGGTAAAAATTAAAAATTCTTTTTGACACGTCACAGACAGTGGGAGGCTAATTGCAAGATTTTCCTCGGAAATTATATTTAGCCGGAAAGAATAATGAAATGTAAGAAAAACTGCAGCTAGGTATCTTATTTACGATTTTTAAAGGAAAATATAAGGAAATTCTTTTAAAAACTAAAAACAGTTCAATGGAATGCCGAATGTTAAGAGCAATGAGAATGTCAGTAACAGGCCAGTATAGGGTATTATATGCTTTGGAGAGAGCGAACAGCCAAAAACGAACACCCGCGTTGTGCGTGTTGCTCCTTGTACAAGCACTTGTTACAGACTGAAACGGGGAGTAAGTGGAAGGCTCCACTTTTACTTGGACGGCTTGCGTTTTTCACCACTCTTTTCCACTGGAGAAAACTTGTGTGGAATGAGATGGAGGGATTCAGACATGCTAGTGCAGTGGCTGGCTTTGACTCTGGTTGGGTTGTGTGGATGATTGTTGTACGCATTGCTTGCAATCTATTTATGCACGCAGCTTCACATGTCTTTCTTTTGTTGTAGTGGTGATAAAAGTGGTAATTAATTAAGGAAAAATTGTAAGTACAATATCCCACACATAGTCTAAATTAGGTAGCTTGTGAGGTTTCACATATCGCAAGTCATGCATTCTGCCTGCTAAATAAGATCGATTAATTAGTTTACGAATATGATGAGTGCAATCAGTTCATTGCTACTAGGTACAGAATGAGTTGAAGTACGTCTATCTGATTCAAGGATCAAGGGGCATTGAAAAAAACTGATGTATAAATTGGATTTATGTTCTGGACGAACATTCAGCCCAATAATGGAATTAGGAAGCTAATTCACATTTTGAATGAGCTTTTGCAGTTAGCAACAACTCAAACTTATTGCCGGAAGCATTTGTACCGGCTCCGTCAAATGTAGGAAAGAACTGACGGAAATTTCAGCTACGACAGATCTATCGCAATAATGTGTCCTTCCTTATTCCATGAAAGTGCATATATCTGATTATGATTACTTTAGCGAATTGCCCCATTTTGACTGGCAAAGGGCAAATGCTCAAAATTGTTATGTCATTCCTTCTCATTTGATGATCGCTTTTTGTTTAGAGATGTACTTGAAAGAGCAAAAAGAAGCTAGTGTAATGTGCAATATTAAATTAGGCCAATTACAACAGCCAACTTTGGACTTTGCCCTGTAGCATTTTACACATCCAAGTTAAAAGATGAGTACTAAATGCATTGGCACAAATTGCAACACAGCTGGAGGAAAATCAAAATTAACGGATCCCGTAATTCCATTATTTCTTTCAACGAAGAGTACTTTTCAATGAAAAGGGTCACTTGCAACTGGAAAGTGAAAGAAGCTAAAGACATTTGTAATTATATTTTCCACTGAAAGTTATTAGCCTGGAGTATTCCCATATTCATTATCTAGAACACTGAATTTGTTTTTTCCAACTCTATGAGGCAACCAAAAAGGATGCAAATAAAAAAGTACATTTCTTAGACAAAAAGGGATAGTATCAAAATTCTATTTAATATTTATTACTTTAGCAGTGAGTAACATTTCCTCGACATAAGCATAATATATTGGCTCGTATTTGCATTAAAATATTCAGTCAGTCCATTTCTATAAAAATTTCATCATTTTTTTTATCCCTCCTCATTATTCCTTAGTGTATGTGAGTGTGAGTGAGTAACTTCCTGGTTTTTGTACAATTTTATTGCTTATCCCAAGAAGAAAGAACTTTACTCTCATGCTTTAGCAATACATTAATCATATAACAAATCGCATTTTGATTCCTGCACTTACATACTCCCTCTCAGAAGCTAGACGAATCCTCTGAAAGACCATTCATAAAGAATGAAGGCAATTGTCACGTTCACGTAATAAAAAAACCAACTTGGCTTATTCCTCCCCTCAGCCGATAGAGTGCCAGTTTACATTCACGTAGACACGTATACAAATACCTCTACCCTGTTTTTTGTGTGTATGTCGAGAAGGGAAAAATATATATTCTTTTCGGAGGTCATCAATCCTCACGACCTTTTATTGGGGTACCTTCATACACGGGCATGAGCATATATCCATCTACCTTCATTACTATTTAATATCTAATGGCAAAAACTGCTTTTTATAAGTTAAAAATACATTTCGAACATTGCTCCCTTGTATTTTCCAGTTGTAAAAAATATAAACTGGAGCTACTTGATCAAATTGCATTTTCCACCGATGGAAAAAGTCTATACTTTTGCCTTTTTTCAGGGGAAAAGTAGAAGTAACCCAGGATGAAAGCGCAATTACAATATTTTCTCAATTTTGTTCCTTCTGTACAGAGAGAAAGTGGGAGAATCGAGAATAAATTCACATTAAGAAGAAGAGAGAGTCTGTGTATCCCATCCAGCAAAAAAATTTACAAGGTCTTTATGTGCTTTTTAAAGCTAAGAGGTTGAAAATCACAAAATATTGGACAATGACCATGATAAGTCGAATACTAGGATTATCCACGCAATTTTCCAGAACTTTGCTGAATTTCTCATTTTTATTTATGCTGACCTCATCCCCTATCCATAGTATCCAGTAGCTGGAAATTGTTCAGTTTCAAAACTCCCGTCAGCATTATTAGAACGAATGGGGAATAAAAAAATGGTTTCATTGCACTACTACCACTACGCAACGGGCAAAATGTACGGGCTGCTTTTTGGGCGTGCTGCCTTCTTAAATTCCAAAGTCAATGGCTTCGGTGATCCTGTGCCTAGTATTAGCGCTCCCACACTATTTTTATTCCAGCATTACCGGAAATGAGACTGGGTATTAGTGTAACTGCTCTAATAATAATTTAGTGCGTATGAAAGTTGTGGTTGTGCGTGTGTGGCTACGTGAACCACATTTACGTAAAAAGAGGTAAAAAATTATTATTTGTGAATTGTACACATGTTTAAAAAAGCACTGCTAAAACTGTGATTGCCTTGCGTGCCCTATTTCAAACGGAAAAAAGATTCTGACCTATTTGTTTAGGTAATGAATTAGCATCCTCCAGCTTTTTTAGTTTTTGCGGCAGTTGCGGTAAAATTGGGGTCTATGGTGAAAAAGTAAACGGAGCGAAAAAACGGAAACGTAGTTGTCGTAAACAGTATGAATTTTAAGTATGCCCTTTGCTCACAAAAATATAGCTATTAGGATGCATTGCGGAAAAAGCTGACGGGGAAACTATTACGAGGGATTTTTTTGGAAGTGAGTGGAGATCAAAGAAGCGTCGAGGTTGATTTTTAATTGTGCTGTGAATGTGAATGCAGCTATTTTTGTTCTCTTTTCTACCAATTACATTTTGTTTTTCAAGTTCTCTCGCTTTTCTTCAGTGCAGTCGCCCTAAATCCAATTTTCCTGCTATTTTGGTGGCTGACAGGAAATAGGGGAAAAGTGGGAAAGCAATTACAATAAAAGTGTGGCGGATTTTTTGGAAGGCTTTGCACAATTATTGGTTCAGCTACATTTATCCTTCACTCCCACCATCATCCAATAACAATATCATTACACTTACATTAAAGATGTGATGCGGGAAAACGTCTCCAATACATTTCACGATTTTCTAACGATATTGCCATTTATACCTACGATAATAATACCTACATGCATTATATGGCGTCACCACCACAAAATTATATATATCCTTTGGTGATGTGATAGGCTACAGGAAGGAGTCACAAAAGCTACTGAAAAGTCACAGTTTCCTTCATTTGCTCTTTTTATGCGAGTATTTCGGCCAGCACAACATTCAGTCTTTTCTACGACTTTACGGCTACCTATCTACCGTCATAATAATGATATTGCAATGCAATGACAGTAAAATTGAACATGTCGATCCCACACTCTCTGCATTCAAATGTCTTATTTAGAAAAAAAAAGTTTGTTTCTCCATCTCTCCTCTCCATCCCTTCTCTCTATAGGGCTGAATCACATCAGAAAATGGAGATTCTGCCGTATTCTATCCGTATTCCATGCCCAACCTCTGATTCAGCGATAGTCACTCAATGGAAAAAAATAAAATGTTGCTGATATTAAAGTAGTGTGTGAGACGGAATAAGGGTCATTCGGAAAACAGACAGGGAGTGATCCTTCCTTCCGAAAACGGAAGGGCATTTGCAACTGGGAGTAATCCTACAAGAATATGAATGTTCCTATGAATGATCATTGTAATAATGCAGCACACATTTTTTTGCTTTCTCTCTGGGAATTACCTATTGATAATGCATGTAATGTTCCTACTTACTCTCCCAAAAAAACTTTTTTTTACTGACTGCGGATGCTTCAGAGCCAAAAATATGTCTATTTCTTGGTTAGACTCAGAGAACATGTAAGAATGGTCGTTGGAGGACGAGAGGGGAATAGAAATGTTTTATTTTGCACTAGCTCTAGGTAAAAAAAAGACTGTCTTGAGTGGAGAATCAGAGAGGAACCACCCGAAAAAAAAAGAATAAATAGGGCTGCCTAGAATTTCAGTGTTCATGCAGTCTTCAGCATTGAGGATAATAATGACCATTTATGATTACATCATCAAACGATAGGCTTGATGGATGCAAAAAGTATCTATGGAATGATGTGGGATTGGCTAAAGAGCTAGAGAGCTCTTCCGATCTACCTACTTTCCTTACCTACTTTTTTCTGTGTTCTCATCGGAAATGATAATACTGTGGATTTCAATGCCTTCCCGTACAATTACTAACTCGTCCAATAACAGCTCATGAATAGAAAATCCAAAATCCTCCCATGCATGAGCTGGTATTAATATGACAGGGTAAATGAACAAAGACGTAGAATGAAAGAAATGTAAGGATCAGGATAAGGATGTATAGGGAATTATACGCAGTATAGTGCGATAATACTCAAAGAAATACTTTTTTTATTGGAAAACTTATCTGAAAGTGCTCTTTGTGCTTCTTTTTTTATAGGGAAAATGCACATATAACACCGAATGAGCAAGTATTCTGACTGATGAGATCGATAAGTGATAAGTTTTTACCTATGGCATGGCGTTGTAATGTGAATTGAATTGCATATGCATGTCGAAGTCGAGTATACCGCAAGAAAAGGATGTTATCGCTATCAATGACTCTCTTTATTTCGATGAGCTCCTCTTTCCTCGCTTCCAAGAATAAAAAAAGCGTCCATTAAAAATATACAAAACAATCAAATCATATTATTCAGCATTCAACAAAAAAAGCTGATACAAAGGATACAAAACCATTTCCCTAAAATCCAATAATTCCAATCCATTCTCTGCAGGAATTGGCATGTACGCAACCATTTTCATCTCAGCAATGAAATGCGACTTTTTCCTTTCTCAAGATGGACTTTTTTATAGAAATGGGAGAGAAGCAAGAAAATTCGGAGAGATAGTTTGTAGCTTCGATATTCTCCTACTCCTGCTTTTGTTGAGAGTTTGAAAAAAGGAAGAAGAAGTTCGAAGAAAAAAATCAAAACGAAAAATCAAGAATTTCCAGTGGCACTTCCTTTTCCTATCAATTCGTATTATGCATGCATGCAATTTCCCTCTACAAAAACCACTTTTTTCCCTCTTTAATGTTGAAATCATGCAAATGTCGGTGTAGATATATTTCCGCACCGTGAAGGCACACAGGAGAAAGGGGAGCACTTAAATTTCTTTTGCTATTCGCTTTGATTTCTTATCCTTCCACATCCCTTTTCTTCTCAGAAGTTGCAAAAGGACTTAACTTTTTACGTCAGGAAAGGCTAACGTTCACTAAAAATGCCAAAAGACTATCTCAATCGCCTATCGCCCGTATGCATTATCATTTACAAGCTTTAAACTCTTTTTTTTCCTTTTCGTGTGAGTTTGTGGCTCTGCACAGACTCATCCCATTACGTAATTTACATTCTGTATTCTTCCACACTTCTGTACAGGCGTGTTTGTGCATACCAATACAAAGCCAAAAAAATATTTATTGGAAAACAGCTCCAAATAAACAGCAGTTTTTTTTCTTCACTCTTTTAATGGCAAGGTTCCTTATTTTACACGGAGAAAACATCATATCGGCACGAAAATGGGTTTCGACTTTCTCTTTTCCTTATCCCTAGTTTACGCTGACGCTATTAAATGAAAGAAGAAAAAAAATCTTTTGAACCTGATACTATATAGCTTCTTCTTTGTTGCGCTTAGGAAAATTCCTCGTACTATTACGAGGGAGGCTGAAACCGCGTTGTAAAAAAAAGTGACAAAGAGAGATATGCCAGTCCCACTTTCTTTTTTTTGGTGTTGGTAGTTGTTACTTTAAAAAACATATCATCATGTAAAGCTTGTTTCTGACTGCATCCATTACCTAAATCCTTAATCCTGTTAAATCTTGTTCGTTTTCTTTTTTGCGACAGTGCAGTGCTCCTGTCTACAATGGAACTGGTGAGTGGTGTAGTGGTGATGAGGCTGATGATAGGGTTGGAAATCTCGCGAAAGTCTTTGTCCTCTTAAACTCTAAACGATGATGGAGATGATGGCATACATTTGGTGAAACAAGTACTTTTCTCACTAAAAAGAGGAAGAGGAAAGCCAAGTGTTTGTATTGCAGAGATGTTACAATAAAGAGCTGCCCGGTTGGTATTTTTTCGCCAGGTCGTTTTTCCTCAGTTAAAAGAAAGTTGGTCGGTCGCTAACCCCTTTCTCTTCAAGTTATACTTTTCCCATGTACAAAAGTGTCAGAGTCTTTAACGATTTTACAGGGTGATTTGGTGTGAGTGACTGAAGGAGCCAGGTCGTAAAATGAAGAAAAAAGGGGAATCTCGTCCCGTCGAGTTGTACAAGTATTTTCTCAGCTCGTCGTGTTGTAAAACAGTCAATACTATTGTACGAGGAAAGTGAAAGTGTCCACTTCGTAATAAGCTTGTTCTCTTGTATGTATAAAAAAAAGAAAGGCAATTTTTGTAAACTTTCTTTTTCTTGTAGTAAAATGAAAGTGGTTAGAATGAAGAGCCTTTTTACTACTTTTGCAGTGCATGCTAACCAGTATAAAGTGGAAATATATATTTTTCTTTTTTTTAAATATATTTTTTTTTCCTAGTTTGTCTTTTCTCTGACCCTTTTGAGAAAGCAACGGTGTGTGTCCAGCACCTCAAAAGTCTGCAGACTGCAGTGCACTTTTTGTACGTAAAAGAAATTTTTTTTCTTTGGCATGTTTAAAGTGGCCTTTATAGATTCTGTATGGAAATGGGATGGAAAACAAGCAAAAAAAGTCTACTGGCAGCTGTGTGGACAGGCCAAAGTGAGAAAGAAAGCACTTGACTTGTTTCTCTTGTGAAGCAAAACAGCAACAAAAAATGAGCAATGACGACAGCTAAGAAAAGGATGAAAAAACTCTTAACTCAAAACTGTTCGTATGTGCTAGTGGAGGAAACAACGAGGGTACATTCACTTTTTAAAATAATACGCATATGCCTAAATACTACAACTGTGCAGTGACTCGTTCTCCTCCTTCTCTGAAAACATTTCTTTACTTTTTTCATGAAAATTTTTTTACAGCTCTTTATTTTAGTCAAGTCAGCTCTTAAGAATTTTCTCGTTGGTTTTTATATTCAACTTTTTAAAATTCTGGAGAAGAGTGGAAAAAACTTATTGCTTGAGCACATGCTACAGAACATTACTATACGGAAAACCACACAGAAAGTTGTAATACCCTTTCTTGGAACGAAAGTAGACTTGTTTAATGTTTTTTTGTCATTTCATCGCTGGGAGAGTTGCTGAAACGCAGTGAAAATATAAATACTCTAAATATTATATCTTATCCATATTTGGCTCATTTTAGCGTGCTTTATGTTTTTATTTTTGTGCAGAATCTCCTCGCATGAGAACAATAAAAAAATTGCACATATTCGTAATTCCCTAGTTTTGAGCGACTTGAGCGAGCACAAAGTCCACCAAGTACCTACAATCTTGATTTAGATTTTTTGTATTTTCTTCTTCCACATACATCTCCCGGACCCTTTGGCAATGAGCATTAAAAATGTCCTGATCTACTACTCCTTTACTACACTATCAACTACAAAAGAAAATGTTTTAGGTACCGACTTCCCTTGTTTCCATTAAAGCAATTTCTACAATCTCCACTTACGTGGTGCAAATGGAAGTTTCCAGTCTTGAATTTGTAAGCAAAAGTAACGCACTTGCTACGACTGGTGGTGATAATAATGATGACGACACAGCCACGGGTTGATGCCAGAGCAGCGAAAGCAGATAAGTACAGGGATACGATGATATCATCGCGCTCGTTTTGAGCTTCTTTAAAGTTACAAAACGCAGGCTGCGGTTTTCAGTATTTTTCTACTTTTTACTGAAATGTTTCTCCAGAATTACTATTTTCTCCCTCTTCTCATTTAGTATGCATGTGAAGAAGGAGGAGGAGGGAAACACTTTTTTATTTGGTAGAGTATCCACTCTTATAAAAATTCAGGAAAGGATTGTATTGTATTTGATAGTTCGGAAAGTTTCCCTAATATGTATCTGTGAGGGAAAGAGAAGATGGAAAACCGGAGAGATAATTGCGTAAGGAGGAGGAAAGGAAAATGAAAGAGAATTTTAGAAGGGTGGGCCGTTTGATGGTTGTTTTTTGGGTGGAAGAATAAAGGACAGAAAGAGATGCGGAAGACAACAACAGACATGTCATGGTTTTATATCAGTCTTGTTCATCTTAAGCGGGCTTGTCTACTGGAAAGGGTGGTGTGGTGGAGTGGAGGTAGAGCTGAAAGTATTTTTTGGCAGTTTTTTGATGACGCTATGATGAGGATGGCGATGACGATACAGTTATGTAGGATAGGATAAGTTTCGCATAATATTGCATAGTATTTATATTTATGTTCTGTAAGTGGACTGAGTTGACATGTAAAAGGAGTCTTGGTTGGAGTTGGAATGGAAGAGAAAATGTGGGGAAGGGCAGAAGAAGTCATAAAGAAAAGGAGGGAGGCATCAAAACTCATGAATGTATAAATAATAGAGCTCATGAGCCAAATATTTTATTCATGAAATGAACAAAAAACTACAGTGCCTGGAATGAGCAGTTAGCTATATAGCATTGGTTAACGTGTGTGCAATGGAACATGAGAAGAAATGAAAGTGGAGAAGGAAAATCAGGGCGCTTTAGTCGAGATACTCTCCTGTTATTTCACTTGCTATTAAAGTTAGCATTGTTCTCGGTTATTGCGCTGTGTATTCTGTGAGAAGAGGATTTCGAGAGGTTGGTGCATACACGGCACAGGGGTAGACAAATACATAGTCGATCAGAACTGATTTACGTCAGCGAAGCATATGAAGAAAGACGAGGTAGAAGAAGTGCTACAAAAAATGCAAGATTAGTATAAAGCTATTTAGATTTCATTTTAGCATAATTTTAAACAATTAATCATAAAACATGTTGCAAACTTGTGTACGGTTACCAATTAATTTTTTTTAAAGTCCGTGGCTTTTGGGGAAACATTTTTTGAAGTCTATGAGCTTGCAATTGTATGAATGTGAAATCAAGTTCAAGGTGACATTAGCAGTAAGTGCACTTGAGAAAGTCAGAAAGTTGGACAGAGAGTTTTTTTTTATTATCTACTATAAAGCCATTTTTTCAATCAAACTACACTATACCTACCTAAGTTATCTTGATTTTAGATTCGAAAAAGTTCTAAGAACATGTATTTGAGCCTATTCTTATCTGCAAAAAAAAGTCGTTTCCTATACAAAAGCAGAAAATCCTGTGGAAACACCTGCTCCTGGCTCCAGCTTTTTACTTGTTTCTCGCACGAACTGTTGCTTACCAGCTTAACCTACATGCAGTCTCCGTTTTTATCACCTATCCCAGCTCCAGCTTCAGTCGTTAGCACATAAGCCAAGCAGGAGCAGAAAAAGTTCCCATATATTTTTGTAAAACGCAACACAACGGGAAAAAATGTATTATTTTCGTTGGGATATAACTCCCCCGGAGAAAAAAAATACTTTTTTCCGGTTTAGTGAGCCAATAATATTCAAATAAAGTGGAAACAGAAGAAGGCCGCTGCACCAAGTTAACTTGCTATTTTGTTCTTATACACTTACTGTGAGCTCTATATTTACTTTCACTGCCGTTCGGCAATACTTATAACGACAACGACCAAACATCTTTGCATCTCAATACAATAGCTCCGACTTTCTTTTACCAAAAACGATGCATTCCAGTGGAGAAACTTCATCAGACATTGCACTCCCTCTTTATTACTATTATAATGTGTCCTTGGTCCTATGAAGATACATATTTCTAGATAGGATGGGGAAACGCATAACTACGCACATTCCAGGGATAAGTGTAATATCATCCTGTTGACTCTCACTATTTTTTTCGAGAAAAGCCAGCACGGAAAAAATGCATTTTTTTACTTGCCATCGCATCGCCATCTCTTCCTCCCCAAGTTTTCATGCAAGTTGTGTGCACCCTACGGTGTCATTTGTAATATGGAATTGTTCTCTGAAGAAGAAATTTTTCTGCTTCTGTTTTCTTTAATATTTGTATTTACTTCTTTTTATCTCATTCCCGCACCACACAGCAACTCCAAGGGAGAGAGTTAGAGACCGGTGTGTATTGTAAATTGGGAAATGTGGACGTTTCAAGACATTTCATGATGGTGAATTTTTCTGTTCCCCTTCACTCTCTAACTTAAAAGGATGGAGATGGAGACGCAAAGGAAATGCTGTTATAATAACGTGTGAGCACTGAGCATTATTTCTTGGGGATGATGGCAATATGCAATATCCTCTTCCACATTCTCTACTTTTCTCCTTGCACACTTCCATCGTTTGCTAGAAAAGTTCCTATAATACGTTATTCCATTTTTATCGTTAAAATGCGAATTCTTATATTTTCGTAACCATTGAACTTCATACCGGTTTTTCCCGAGAAAATCGGAGAATTTGACATTTTATGTATTACACAACTGCTGGGCAAACATGCTTAGACAGTCTTACAGAAGAACTATTATTGCATTTAGCTTCACAGACATTTTACTACGCCTGTATCTTGCCTGCTCACACACGCACCAGAAAAAGGAATAAAAAATATTTGGAGAGAAAAAGATTTCCATCCTCACAAAACTCAGTGACACTTCTGCTGTTGGTTTGGCATGATTGCCTTCTCTTACATTTTGGATTGGAAATAATGTGTGGATAGGGGTAATTTCTTTTCTCATGTGGAGAAAACGAGCTGTTGTTGAGAGAAAAAAATACAATTTTGAAATAGTCCATTTCCTCTCTGAAATATGCATGGAATTGGCTTCTCCACCAGCAAATTGCTTTTACGCTTCCGCAGTCTGCAACCCCCAAACATTTACCTCACAGTGCGTTTGCTGTGCCATATCATGCCACTCTTACGGATATTTATGGTGGTAACGCTACAACCGGATCTGACTTATTTCATTGTTTAGGAGATACATACCCTAATGCAATCCACAATATTAGCAAAAAAGAAAATAAATATTTTCCTACAATCATTTCAAGTAGTTTAAAATACTTTAATGAAATTCAATTCTTATTACTACGATTGTATCACAGACTATGTAATAACTCTTGTTGTGTGAATTAACCACAATCATGATAAATCCTACGTACACAGCTACTATAGCTAATTAGTGCTCATTTCAGTCATCCTTCACAACTAATGGTGGGTTACCCAATGAAAATTCGAATCAGCAGCTTGTGGCTGCGCATCACCCACTGGCGCCTGTTGAGGGAGCTCTTGAATCTGGGCCGTAGCTTGGGGATCGTAGCCAGATACTTCTTGGCTGACCTCCTGACGCCAACTCGGAAATTCCGGTGCAACTCTCCTATTGTCTCTGGTACCGTATTGTATGTAAGCAGGATTCAAGATACGCTGGGGATCGGGCGGAGTCTGACGAAATCTTTTCAGAAAGAAAGCACAAGCGCAAATGGAGACTGCAAGGAGAATTGACAACACAAAGATGGCAGGGTCGAAATTGACTCTGTAGCTTCCACCTTCATAAGGCTTCAAAGGAAAAAGTACTTATGCATTGCATGGGTACTGTGAGCAGTGTGAGTTCATGACATGCGTGCTTAATTTTAATCTAAATAGTAATTAATTGATAAATAAAATTAACCTTTAATGTCGTAGCATTTGTAGGCTTCGGTGTGGTAGTAGGTAAAGCTGTAGTAGTGGATACCGTAGAACGAGGAGTGGTCCGTCTAGGTGTAGTGCGCCTGGGTTTTCAAATAAGGCAACTAACTATAAGTTAAATTTTAACTCCCCACCATGATTGTGAATGAGGTTGTATGGAAAAGTCCGGGGTAGGTAGATCCTGAAAATTTATAAATTACCTTGTTGTTGTCTTTCTGCTTGTGGGTCTGGGGGCCCAAGCAAAGCAATAGAGAACATTATTGCAAGTTATTGCAACAAGCAGAATCACAGTAAAATTCATTTTCATTCCTGTTGCTGATCATGCACTTCATAACTTTGTATCAAGCAAGTAGCAGCGCGACAAACAAAATTCATTCAATTTTTTGTGGATTCTGCGGATATAAAAATTACTGTTAATTCAGAAAAGGACGCACTGAGCGCTTCAAAGCTGCATTGTTGCTACGGAACTTTCTCATTCCAGTAGAAAGAAAGCATACAGTTCTGCATTCAACGGATAGATGTGTGGGGTACATAACGTAATACTTCTACTACCAAAGCAAAAGAATAACATCTTTGCTGTGACCCATAAAGTCACTCTAGCTGTCAATCTTTGGCCTTGTCACTAAAACACTTTCAAAGTAGGTGCACAGAAAGGGTAATTAGCAACTACTTCTTACAACTCCTTTCGTCACTATTCTTCTTCCTATTTTAATACCTACAGTTAAAGTTTGATACCTTGCTCCTTTAACTATGAACTCACCACTAAGGATATATATTTACCTACCTACATGCAATTTTATACCGTATATTATGCGATGTTTCATAATTCCACTTAATTTTCTTTCAAGTTTTGTACAAAATGTGAAAGCGCTATCTAGCTCAATCACTGTATACGAATGCATTCAATCCCATAACCATAGCCTCGTAGCTCTCTTCTTAAGAACTGTCAGGGTTTAGGAAACCACAACAAAGGTGAAATTAGAAGTTACTCTGTAATTAAACTAGAAATGGCCCCATTTCATGTAGAATTCAGTTTCTCTCACCTAAAATGAAAGCTTGAAAGCTCTGATGCAGACATGCTCCCCTTTCTATCCACCCTTGATGTTTGCATACGACTTTTTAATAGTTTTCAATAAGGTCAAAGTTATAATCATAAAATCCGTTTCTTTCCATCGCATGATCAATTAAAAGGAGGAAGGTCAGAGAAAATATCATGGCATGTCTTGATTTTTTTGATGGACATAGGCTCGGCCTTCATGTTTTTCCCGTTACGACTCTGAGATTTTATGATGCACGTTGGAGATATATTTAGGACATTGCAGTCACTAGGTACATTTTGTAGCAGGTACTATTCGCTCTGGAATTTACCAAATTAACAAAAACAGCATTAGCCAGACAACGTTAATTATGGTTTAAGTTTTACACGGAGCAAAGGGCATTTTCTTGTAAACTCGTTGCGAAAACTTTGTGCTTTTCCATTTCAATGTTTGGAGCTGTTTAGCTGTTTGTCCACCATTCCAAGTTAACAAGGCAGAGACATACTAAAACCTCAATTATAAAGCTGCAATATAATTATAAATATTTCATACCTGCGCTTAGCCAAGAGACTAAATGTTCTTACTCTTTATTACAAAATCCTTTAATATAAATTAAGCTTGTGATCGTAATGCACCTTTCTCGTAGGTACTACGTAGTCCAATGCAAGGTGAAAGTCTTGCGGCCATCATCACCACTTTATTAGTGCTACACCGCAGAAAGTGAGCCCAATAAAGTAGACGATGATTAATATTTTAAGATATCTGCTCCTTTCTTGCGTGCGTAATCCGAAGGTGCAGTTAAATTGCTTCAGAAAGGTAAACCGGAGCCAGACAAGAACCAACCTTGCCACTTTTTAATGGAAAGTTTTTTAGTCAATTAATTTTGGCATGACTTCTAAAAATTCAGTGCAGTACAACCCAACAGCAGGTGAAGTTTAATGAGTTGAAAGCAAAAATTAAGTTTCTGTACCCCCATGTATAAAATGCCGAGAAAAAATGTTATAATAATATGACACTTCCATTATACGCATGGGGCTCTAAAAGTTAAGCAAAATTGTCTGTTATATGATTGCTCAACACGTTCATATTTCGCAGCTATTATTAACAATGGCTGGAGGAAAAACAGGTTAAGAATGGAAAGCGGAAGTATTCAATTCATGTATTGTATATTACATTAACACAAGTAGGAAAAGGCGAAGCTAATTTTTTCCATTTTTTGCCTAACGAGCACGAGGAAGAGGAGAAATGTGAAGAAAATCTGCAGTGAGCTTTTATACTGTGACTGTGGAAGGAATGGAAAACTCTGCTATTTGCATAAGTAATGAGCTCTGCGGCCAAAAAATATTCCAGTACTGCTACGATCACTGTTATGTGCTTTTACTTTCTCCTGCGGGAAAGTCTTCGATGAATATTTCCCCTCTGCAATGCTGCTGCCAGCTTTGCCATTGCTCCGCTGAGTAGGTAAAATATAAAAGGTAGGGGAGGAGGCAAGCACCTTTTTTTCTAGAGTTGAGAGTTCTCCAGTTAATATTATACATGAAGTAGGTAAATGTGGTCTTTCCAGTTAGCTTTAAGATGGTGATGGCGAGCTGTGAGTGGTGAAGGTTGAGGAAAACGAGGAAAGGTGAATGGTCGAGCAAAAAATAAAAAGTCAGCTACATTTTTTTTAAAAAAAAAGTGCTATTAGTCTACATATTAGTATGAAGCTAGCACAATTTACGTGAAAAAATGAAATGGCCTAGCCTAGTGAAAAATTGACTAACTTACATTTTCCTACATTCCCTCGCAGTTGGAATAGGAAAATGGTATTATGCTTTTTTATGGCTTTGTATGCGTAACTGTAGCTAAAAACTAGTCCAGTAGTGCTGTACCATTTTGTACCGTTATGATCTCGTCACAGCTTTCAAGACGCAGGGAGTCCAACGTAACAAGTTCAGTTGTTAATACGAACAGACGAACACCACTGCCAAAAAAGAAGGAAATGCCAGAAGGGGTAAACGTGTTGTAATAACAATAACAGGTGAACATGTGCTTCCCTTCAGAGGAAAAAAATCTCTGGTGAAAGCCATAACATGCCATAAACCACGTGCCGCATTTTTCTGCTGTATTTCATTATATTTTTTTTTCATTTCAGTCATTTCCAGATTGCTAAATGTAAAAAAAATTGCATGTTGGAAACTTAAGCTCTCCTTCCTGGTTTTAATTTCAAAAGGCGCCACCTGAACGGAGACTGGGTGGCTGTTATTGAACAAAACATTCCTAGCTATAGAGTAAATAAAAGACGACGTAACGATGTCCGAACAATTATGACATTTAGAAAAGGGAGGGCATAATAATATGCAACATAAAAGTTAGTTTTTTCAACTCTTTGCATAAAAACCTGCACGACACTGCTTTAAGTTTTGTTTAAATCTTGTTTTCATCTTAACCGTGGATGATGATTACAGACTTGCAGGGCACAAATAAACTGTTTAGAAATAGTAGTTACGAACGGGTAAACATACCAGGCATTCATTATTATAATGCTATATGGAGGATAAAATGAAATGTCGAAGAAGTAAAAGACCGCAGCAATAAGTGCACCGTGGTTCTTGAAGTGAAAGTAAGAGCAATTTTTATTTACTTTCGGTTTCACTTTCGCGCACATAATGAGCATAATAGGAACACAATATAAATAGTTGGTCATGACAAATTCACATTAGCGATCAATCTCTCGACTGCACTGATCATGAGCAAGTTGTAAATTCATATGTGATGGTGTCAATTACCTAGTAAGTAGAAATACCAACGAAAGAAAGTAACGGACTATATTCAGACTAAATTACCTATTCAATAGCAAAGTTGAACTGCAAACGGCTATAAAACTAAAAGTAAGTTCAGAAAACCAGACATGCTACACTAACATATAATAATTCATTTCATAGATTAATTCTCAGTCAACGGGATGGCACTATAATTTTACGTAAGGTAAATATTCTGACTAAATTGCATTCGTAAATAATTCTCATAGGTATATATCCATATAGTTTATAGTCAGCATGCAAAGCGTAAAATGGAAATATCTCTAACCTATTTGTATATTTTGCTTGAGGCATTTCTGATACACTCTTGTATTGTACATAGGTAAAGGTAATAATTAAATAGCTACGTATTTGTGAATACGTACCCTTCTTATTATATTGTAATAAACTAATAAAATTATTTCATATCAATACATAATTGGAAACTATATAAATCTACTGAAACTGAATAGCAAAACAGTACATTGAACTAGATAGGAAGGACTATAAACTAAACTGCTACTTCTGTCATTATTTACTAAGTATTTCTTCTAATAAATTGCATTAAGTGGAATGTCATGGTGGAATTCGGTTTATGCTGAGCATGGACGCAGTTTCATCATCGACATAACCGCACTTGCTGCACGGTTCAATCCAGGTTTTCATAGCGTCTCGCACCTAAAAAAATACAATTAGGTAGATATTAACATTTTGCACAGGCATTAGGTATGCGGATAATCCAAAGTCAAACTGTGTGTATGACTAGATGTAATTTGTCTGCAAACTTACTTTGGCTATGTAGTTATTGTAATTTTGCTCAATCTTCTCAAACCCGACTTCCTGTTCATTCCGAGGTTTCTAAAGAAAAAAACAAAAATACATGCTACGTATGAAGACAAACAGTAAAGGTGTTAGTAGTAGTTGCCCCATGATAATGAGTCCGTTCGCTCATGAATATTGAAAACTTTATGTTATTATATGAATTTTGCATAGGGCAAAGAACTTACAAAGGGAGGAATGTAGTGACTTCCTTTAAAGTTCTCCAAGCCGACTTCGTAGTATTTTGAGACAAAATCATGAAACTCTCGCAAGTTTCCACTGGACAAATCTTTTGCTGGTAAAATATGCTCTGCAAACGATTTTGGATCCTTCTTATGAGTGACCAGATATCTACAGTCATTTCCAATGACCACCCCTTCGCACTGAGAGTAATGTTCTAGCAACTTAGTGGCCCTTCTTCCGTATTTGTTGTTGTCATAAACCACAGCATGGTTCCCTATGTAAACTAGAATTCTCTTAGTTTCCACAATTACGTCACTCCACAGCATTAGAGCGAAAAGGAAGTTTTTTGCATCTAGTTCTGCCATATCATCAAAGTCATGCCCAAAACGCCAAGGAAGATCGTCTCTCATAATGGAATAGAAGTCAACCCAGTTGTTCTCCTCATCACTACCAAAGCTTACACAGAAACCTCCAAAATTTTCGGACTGAGCGTCCACTACAATTATTAAATTAAAATTGGACTCGTTGTCTCTGCTGCTGGAACGTCGTACCAAGTCATTTCTCACCAGACTTGTTTGAATAGCACGCATGTCTTCAATTACATTCTGGGAACTGACTGATTGTCGTGATGTCGCTCTACTGATTTCAGCCCGACTCTGAGTCGCTTCATTGAGCAGTGGCGCTGAAGGTCGAGACGATAATCCATGATTGGGTGTAAACTCACTTTGTAGCTGCACACTGTTTGAGCGCACATTATTATTGTTATTATTACTTCCAGACTGGATAAAACTATTTCCCTCCTCTTCGTCAGCTTCAATACTTCTGGAAGAGGAAGCTCCCGATGGGGAGTCCACACAATTGCTTACATTGCAAAGATAAGCCAAAAGAAGCAAAACTACAACTAGTGCAAAACCAAGTCCTACTAGAAGAATAATATATAAGAGTGGCATTTTCAACTGGATAAAACTGTAATAATCAATCAGCAAGTCACTAACAAAACTGCAACGTCCGCGTTTATAAAACTAACTGTCTTGTCTTCTGAGCAAAGTATAAACGCAGAGTGACTGGCTACCAAAACTATCGCCTGCACTAAAGCATAAACTCTAATTAAATTTACTGTCACATTGTTAATTATTTAAATAATTAACCAGACTGTACTGATCACAACGAATTACTCAGGCTCCTCTTTCAACTCTCTGCTGTTATTTGAAGAGGTGCCAGAATGCAATGCATATTTTCCGTGCACACACACTGCACACACGAGTCGAGTGAGTCGAGTTCGCGACAGTGACTATCTGTAAAAACTAACTGGGAGCTTCACACCTTGTTGATAAGATTCGTTTTTACAACACTCCTATACGATCACACAAGTATTAATAAGCTCTGCATAGCAGTAATGCTTCATACACAAAATGGGACATAGAAATATGTTTGTCGCTGAGAAAGGCTAAAATTATATGTAAAGAATAAATGATGTATATTGTTTTGTATGATGAAATGTGTATGTATTTAGAATGGCTGTCCAAGTCATTTAATTAGTACGTTGATGATT
>JAHZND010002265.1:0-14062 GCA_027744115.1 Acrocyrtus sp. NNG-2020
AAGAAAAAGAGGAAGTAAGGAAGTTTAGTTACGTGACATAAAGTTACATGGCTAAAATTATTGTTAGTTCAGGAAATTTGAGGAAAAACTGTGGTATGCAAAAAGTACTTGATCGCTCCACTGAATACAGGCTATGGATTGAATTGATTTGTTTCGTTGCAATTACAATAGGTTGCAAGAGTCACCAACCACAATTCATTTACTCGATGATGATATAGGAAAGGGTTATTCGCAAGAGAAATCTTTTTTTGATGGTGGTTCTCTTCTTTTAGGAAAAAAAATTAACTGGTTTTCATAAAATAAAGGTTAGTGATGTAAGATGGGTTGGTTTCAGCGAGGATACGAATTTCAGAAAAAATCAAAATTCTCTAAGGGCTTATGATATTGGCTATAATGAAAATGTGATCAATTTCAGGTAAAAAAAACCTTGCACTGAAATTGAACAGTGTAAAAAAGCAAGTTTCGTTTCGCTGATTTTTGTATAGCACTACTACAACGTATACAGTCTCCGTCCAACATTACTGTACTTTAAAATGAAAAAGACAGTAAGTATCTTAAAACGAAAACAAAATCTCTTTGTACGACTTGCTTTATAAATTTTCTAACGTTGGTTTTTATTAGCTAACACAACTTCACTTTTTTCTACTTTTTTTGGCTCGAAATGTTGGTGAAAAAAGTGAATTTGCTATTTAAAAAAAGCTTCCACTTATTCTTATTCGTTTTCATCTACCTACACTGCATAATTCTTACATGTACTGTTAATTATTTTTATACTTGCGATGTTGCGATCATCATCCATCCATCAAGCATATTTTATCTTGAGGGATGCCGTAAAGCTGTTTTTAACTGTCAACGAAAGCGTGCACTGTAGAAACCCTGCAAAAAATAGCATTCAATTTCCACAATGTAATGTTTTAATAGCCTAAGTGAATTACGTTTCCTTTTTGAGAATTAAATCACCAACTTTTAAAGATAAAATATAACAGGCACCTGCTGCGCAAACTATACGGTGGTGTGCGTGGGCATGCGTTCTTGTGGATAAGTTCACATAACAAAACTGATAATATTTTTATGAGGGATATAGCCGCAATAAATTCTTGGTCAAGTCATTTCTATATTTTTCAAAGGGATAATCATGTTATAAAATTACATTATATAGCAATGGATACGCATATTATGAAGCTTTAATAATAGTCCAAGAGTAAAGTAAATTATAATAGACGCACTGAGCCTTTTTATATCACACGTACAAGATCTTCGCTTATGACTATGACTATAGCTGCACTATAAAATTGCTTGCAACTTTGCATACAAACAAATCTCGTACAGACAGTAGGAGCAAACTTCAAAAAAGGATAAAGAAAAAGGCACCTTTCATTTTTACCATACAAATTTGCTCGCCTTTTCAATACTCCACAGTCCACACATGCCTAAATTGGCATTGGCAGTCATTTCTTTTTTGGGGAGGAATATCGGTAAAGTGCAAGAAAAGGAGCGATACTGATGATGACGACGAATAATGCACCACATGCGTTAAAATTTACTTTGTTTACTGTGAACCATATGCTATTCACTGAAAATTAGGCAGGTATTTGCAAATGGAATCGTGTGCTGTACGCGCATTACCGTATTTTGCCATTCAATATATTTGAAAGGTGTGCAGAAGCCCATAAGAATATGAAAAAAGGGACCTTCTGCTTCAGCTTTTATTATAAATCTTCTTTATTTAGATATAGTAGCTAATAGCGGATCGGTGACGGTAGAGAAGAGGCAGAGGGAAGCCTTAGCAAAATCGAAGAAGAAAATTTTAAGAGCTGTGTAATATCATTATTGCATTACAGAGTGCATGCTCATTTTTATTTCGTGTAAGTCTCTCCTTTTCATGCCGTACTGGTGTGGTGGTGGTGGTGGTGTATTGTTGCATGAATCCTCACTTTAGCTTTTTTTATTATATTTTTTGGTGCTTTATGATGTTTACTTCTCTCACACTTCAAACCACGACGGTAAGCACGTACTCAAGATCATTTTTATATGTGTGTTTATGAGTGCTTATGTATATGTATGTATGCGCATTAGAATATGAGATTTTTGTGTTTTAACGCTGGTGCTTTACTTTTAGGAAAGGAAATGAGTAAAAAAAAGAGAAAGAGTTAGAAAGTCGCAAAAAAGTGGGCCGTCTCAGGTTCTAATTCATTTTGGGCTGGGTGCTTGCTGTGGAAGCATCCTATCATTTTGGAGATTATTTTTATTGTTAATTATTTCATTTTAATATGTATACATAAACTCATACATTAAAAATTAAACGTAGGCGCATTTTTAAAAAGTCATTTGGAGTGGTGTGTACGTGCCTTGTTTGCCTACCGCTTTGGCGTTTGCTCCTTTTTGATTGTGGCGATATAGGGAATGCTGTGTAGTAAGAGGAGCGGATATTAGGCTGAAAAATGTTACATCAAAAGTTGGATAATATTTATGGGGACCCTTGAAGTTTCAATTGAAGTCACAGCAGTATAGAAAAAAAGGTTATATAGCAGTATATTTTTAAAGAGAAAGGAAATTTTGTGTTGTTTTGAGAGCTGCATGTAGTACTGCAGTAGTGAGATGACTGCTGAAGGTGATGATGAAATTGGAAAGGTAGACTGGCAACATTTTAAGGGGAAAATTGTAGTATTACGTACAGGATGGAAGAATACTAGTTTGACAATTACTTGGGGGTGAATTGGTGCGCTCGTGTTACTTGACTTGATTGCTGATGAGTTCTTTTTAGACAAAAAAAATATATTCAAAATACCTGAATGAATCGTGTTCCTTTTGATTACCTAACAGAGTGAAAATGTGAATTGTTGCTTTTTATATCTTTTTCATCACTGGTTACGCATTTCATATTATTTGTCAACGCGGTTTTTGTGGATTATACTGCAAAAAATAGTTTTTGCTATTTTTGTGGGTTAATTCAGCCATGGGCTGATGTCTCGTGATGGTACTGTACTACTCTTGTGTTTTTTTTTGAAAATGTGACAAGTACTAAGACAAAAAGCGGACGGAATTGAAGAAGATTTTTCTTGTTTTTTGCGTGTATGAATGAGGGACGCGCGGTGCATGACTGCATTTCTGATGAAAGAACCTTTGGCATTGTATTAGTTCTGCGAGTATAAATTACTTGGAGAGGGCACATATTTTAACGAACTGTTCCTTTATGTCAAGCGATAAATAATTTTTGAAATTTAGTGGATTAGTGCTCGAGCAAAAGGTCACTCGTCGTCACTCGTCATACAGAACTAGAAGGAAAAAAGAAAGGATGAGATATTATTGTAAACGTGGAAGTGATTTTGTTTCTGTGAGGAGAATTATCAGAACAATAGTGGATGGGATATTTCCTTGTCATTAAACTTAAACTTTGTGACAGCCAACCCCAAGCCCGAAAGTTGTTGCATAATTGACATACGTGAAGACAAGTTTACGGCCGTAAGTCGTCTCTGTCAAGGATATGTTCGTAGATGCTGACTGAAATATGTAACACTTGTGTACTGATGACGAGGAGTTGTTTTCTTTGCAAAAAAAGGTTTGGCAGCCTGTCTATACTCTTAACAAAATTATGAAGTGTTTGCAAAAATAACTTTTTAATTTTCCCTTTGAAAATTCCGTTTATGGCTCAAAATTGCTAACGCTGTACAAGCACTGACTGTTAAAAGGTAGATATTTTTGTACCTTTTGCAGCAGTCAACGCTCTCATATCTCAAAAAGTCACTTGTTTTGTGAGGAAAAGCTGTATGAATTTTGAAGAAAAAAGTCAGTTACTTCAACCCTTAAAAATCTTTATTGAGCTGTTGGTTACTGTTATTACTGAAATTATATGTGGCATTATCAGCAACGCATACCGTCTTTTTACCATCAGCAGCATTATACAAATTACAAACATTATAAAATCCTCAAGAATGAGCAGGCCATTTAATGAACGCGGACTTGAGAACGTTGCACAATGCTTTTCTGACTTTTCAAAAAAGCAAAAAAAACTTATTAAATAATAATTCATGTGACAACTTTGAATTGTATATGTTCTTTTCGTGAAACTGAGGGAGAAAAAATGGCTGCTCACAGTAAAAAAAATAAAATGTCAAAAGGTTTCCAAGAAAGTACAGAAAAAATCTGAAACTCTCCCGACAGAACAATTTTTATTGACAGGATTATGCAAGAAATGCTGCAAGAGCGCGTTTGAAAACGATATGACATGTGATTTGACATCTCTGATGCAAGCATGCACATATGCAAGCCATATTATTCGTGTAAGCTTAGCACATAGCCATCGCATCGTGTAGAAAAAGTCTGAGTTGAAGTAAAAAAAAATCCTTTCTTAATCTAAACTATCTGTATCCGCAGTGATTCGTACTCACACAAGCGTATTGTAAGAACGTACTCCGTAGTCCGTATTTAAAAAACAAATACTTCCTTCAGCCAGTTTTTGAGCAGCCACACTGGTTACACAACACCGTGAGTTTTGGCATTTGAGTGACTGCGCAAAAACCAACAAAAAAATAAGTACACGACTACAGCGAAAATAAATACTTCCTTCAGCCAGTTTTTGAGCAGCCACACTGGTTACACAACACCGTGAGTTTTGGCATTTGAGTGACTGCGCAAAAACCAACAAAAAAATAAGTACACGACTACAGCGTAATAAAGTAACAAGCCGGAAGACAATAAAAACTAACTGGACTTAGTACGCATGTTTGCATTTTTCATATTGTCAAGCTACTCCATTTTAATTACAAAAAATTGCATAGAGCCATAAAGTTTAAGCCCTACAGATTTTTTTACAAAGCCGTCGTGCTCAAGTGGAAAAAATATGGTTTCGTGTAAAGTATGTTAAAGTACACAAAAGATTGTTGTCTGCTGATTTTTTGTGCATCTTTCAGCGAAGGCGGTTTAGGAACGGTGTAGTAATAATAAGTACTTGACAATCCACATAAAAAATGGTAAATACCCTCCTCTTTTGTGACTACATCACTACAACTGCAATTTTTAATGGTGTACTTAATACCCCTCAGTTTTCCCTACCTGACTAGGCAAACATCATAAAAAATATCAGATAAAAATAGGGTATCAGCCTGTTTACGAGAGTTTTTTTTCTGTTCGTGCGTTATTAAATCATCTCGGTATTGTTCTTCCATGCACAGGTGGCTAGTGAGTTATATGGGAATAAATTACGTGGCATGCGTAACACTTTATCCCGAACTCGTCCCACCTCCTGAACTTCTTTTGTGTGCACTGTGCAGAGTTATATAACACGGAGCGAAAATTACAGACTTACTCAGGTAGCATTTTTAGTAGAATTATCCTCACCAGCCTACCTACTTTTATTCTTTACATATTTTTCAACTACCCTTATAAGCAGGATAATACCAGGAAAGAATTAAAAAATCGGAGACACAACATAAAAATGAGGGAGTTTCTCAAAAAAAAATTCATACATAAATATATAATTTCTCTGCGTTCATTACCATCATCCTTATTAAATGCCTGAAGAGGAACGAACCACCTGACTACCCTAATTACCTATGCTCACCGTAGCACAGGCACATACTGAAAGTGCAAATGATGTAGCTCTTCAGCTCGTTTTCTCAAATGCCTACACCAATTTCCCCTTTTCATCGCCGAAAAAAACGGGAGAGGAATGCACCGTTTCTTTCTTCCCAATATTTAACTCAACATCTTTTTTATTAATCTCCTCAATAAAGCATTATGCAGTGGCTGGTACCTAACTGACCGGATCAGTTTCATTCTTACAAAAAAAATTGTGTTCCCTCTCTCTTCAACTTTTTGGCTGCCTTCAATTTGGCTCATTTTTCTGCCAATGTAATGCAGACAGTCAAAAAATGTAGTAATGGAATCGAATGCTCTTTCCCACCGGTGCACCTAAAGGAACCTGATTTTACGCAGTTTTTATGATTTGACGTGAACAAAAAAGAATTCGTGTTTTTTCGTATCACTCCTTAACTTTTACCACTTTACCATTTACGTGCATAAATGCAACCTTGTTAATACGCGTTATCTGGCTTTACGGGGATCTGAAAAGTGCACAGGGCATACATATATGAAGACAGCCGATCACCGTTTAAGATCATTAAAACAATCTTTATTATGCTCAACGGCTCCAATCATTACTACTACTGTTTCTGTCTGTATTACTTCATACAGATCGCCGTAAAGTTTAAAACCTGATTTTTCTGCCTTCCCTCTTTTCTGTGGTCATATCAAATTGATCATTATTCGTAAAGGTGAGTGTGTTCTGCTAAAGTTGCACTCATTCATTGCACTTGGTCAGGATGAATAAAAATCTGGGTTGAACCGTGAGAACGTGCATTATTACGTTGCACCTCTTCTCCTTCGTATAACAGCCATATACCCGTTGAAAAATGAGCCGTAAAAATGACAATGCAAAAAAAAGACGTCAGTACTTCTGTGGTGATCATTCTATCATCCTCTGATCTTGTTCGATAACCTACCACCACCACCTACCCTAAAGGAATTTTTTAACAACGATGTATACGTTGTTAATACAGTGAATAGCTCACACCTCTTTTCTTACCTTCGCCTTGTAGTATTGCACATTAAGTAGCAATGGAAAAATGCATAATGAAATTTTTTGCATAATAGAAGGCATACAAAGTAAAAATTAGGTAGAAAGAATTTGCCGGTGCATGTTCGACGTACCTCGATTGTAGCACAGAGAAGCAATTTATCGGTTAATAGGCGTATACATTTCCTTAAATAGCTTGTATAATACTCTCATTCATTTGCGACGATGATGCTGATATGAGAGCTGAAAGTCCATGAGTACATTTTGCACACACGGCACAACCTCTTCATCAGTAAATAAGGCGTCATGTAAAGCTACTCCTTTGGTTATCTGTCGTAAGATGATTTGATGAGCAACATGGCAATTTAAGATAATAGAAAATAATCGTATACCTACATGTCATCGCCATCTGATTGTTTCTGAATAGGATGAGAACTGTATGAATGAGTGTGTTTGAGCGTTTCTATTGCTGTTGCATGATATTATTATGTTTGCATAATATTGTTTTTCCTCCCCTTTTCTTCTCCTCCTCTCCCTTGATGCTTGCTGCGCGAGTGTTAATTTCATACATTTTTTTGACAACGGTGCATGGATGTAAACTGGCAATGAGTACGGCTGATTATATTTTTTGTACTTGAAGTTTACAGGTTACACTTTTTTGCGAAATTAGAGAGGGAAAGAAAGAAGAGTCAAAAATCATAGCTGGCAAAACGATTATTTATTAGAAAAAAAGACTGACTCATTCTCTCCGCTTAAATAATGAAAGAGGTGATAATGCAAGAAGATGAGACGTCTCTTTGAAGATTACTGTAACGTCGTGTCTCGAACTAAAAACATGAATGCTTTTTTGCGTGTATTTGTTTCAGGTGATATGTCTCGCGCATAATAGTAGATTTTTTAAAGTGCACGTTTTTTTTCCTTTTGTCCTCACGTTATTCGCCAATTTCGAAATAAATTTTCTTTTTTTTTCTCACAGGCAATAAGGCACTGACACAGCGCTTCTGGCATTCGATAATATTGCATTTCATTTTAAACCGTGTGGGGATGGGGATCAGTTGCGTACAGTGAGTGGCCCTCCCTCGCTTTTTCCTTTATCTCCGCTCGGTTTGCGAAAAAAGAGTTAAAAAATGCCATCGCCATCCTAAAAGCTTCGGCGCTTTTAGAAGCAGGTACACGACAAAAAAATAATCATATTCAGTAGACACGGCAGTATGCACCGTGTCCGCATTTTCTATGTTACATGGTCAAGAACGATTGTTGTCGGTAATAGCATAATGAAGACTCTTGTGAGGGGAGAGTCAAACCAGCGGACAGATGGACAGCATGTGAATAGGGCTTATATTTAACAAAAACAGGTGTTTATCGCACTTGATATTGTGCCGCATCATGATGAGCATCGACGAATTCAGCAGGCCAAATTTTTTTAGGCTAAGCTTAAACCATACTCGCAATTATTGCAGCATGCAAGCCGTTTTTATAATATCCTTCTTTACAAAAATTGAGATCTACTTTACATATAAAAATCGAGTGAGCAGTTGAGCAGTGGGTTTGGTGCCTTGCGCCTTTTGCCACTGTGCCGTTCTATACACGGAATTTCGCGAACATCGACTTAACATTAAAGTACAAGAAACGTTTTCATGTCTGACTCGGCTCTAAAAAGGGCTCTCAGTTTTAAAACCAGCTTTTTACTCACAAAAAAATTTTTTAACAGAAAACTTAAAGGTTCTGTATATTGCAGCACTTATTTTTTTCTAAAAAGAAAAATCAACAAGTGCCTATCTACATGAACTGTGTTGGTAAAGTGTGCAGTACTTTTTTTACTTGAGCAGAAGCAGAACCTCTCGCTTGAAGTATGAAGTAAAAAGGCATGTTTCATTTTTTTACATCCATCCCTCCACAGTATAAAGAGAGGCTTTTCTTTTTAAAGTAGCACTTTGTCCAACTCGGCTCTAAAAAAGGGCTCTCAGTTTTAAAACCAGCTTTTTACTCACAAAAAAATTTTTTAGCAGAAAACTTAAAGGTTCTGTATATTGCAGCACTTATTTTTTTTCTAAAAAGAAAAATGAACAAGTGCCTATCTACATGAACTGTGTTGGTAAAGTGTGCAGTACTTTTTTTTACTTGAGCAGAAGCAGAACCTCTCGCATGAAGTATGAAGTAAAAAGGCATGTTTCATTTTTTTACATCCATCCCTCCACAGTATAAAGAGAGGCTTTTCTTTTTAAAGTAGCACTTTGTCCATCCGTTTTAAAATAATACAGGGAATGACTTTAAATGCAAGTTTGAAAAGAAAAAGAGCTTAACTTGCAATGCAGCAGTCTTAAGGTTCATATAATGAACACATAAATACATACACACACGAATACTCCCCGAGCGTTACTTTTATCGTGGTGAATGAATGAGTACATTGTTAAATGTGAAAAAGTCAAAGTCGGTCAACAGGAACACACACACATAAGCTATGTCTTAAATACGTATAGCTGAAGTACATGAATTTTTACGATTATATTGTGTGTGTCTGCATACATAATGCGGTCTTAGTTCTTATATGGATTTGCGCTCGGTCTAAAGGCTGAAATTGGAATTTTGTTTTGGGATATGATTCATAAAAACAAACTGTGTAGGGGAATGTTGGATGATATGATGGGAAAGGTTTTTTGACTGTTGAGAATGAGAATCGTATCGATTCTTATATATGGGAGGAAAGTGTATAAGTCTGTGAAACAAAAAAAAATATATTTCTTCAATATCTTGTCGCCTTACAAATGAGGTCCATTCATTGGTCGTCGTCGTAAATAATAGTTGAAAAAAATTATCTGCACGGAAAAGGAGAACAGAAAAATATTTCGTTGTCATTACAAGTAATATTGAAGAAAAGGAAACTGATGATGATTGGGCATTTTGCGTCTCTTCAAACTCTGTTTTAAAAGGTTTTCTGCTAGATGATGATGATGCTGCTCTGTAGTACTTCGCTTTTTAAAGAGAGATTAGGATGAGGATGCCGCCAAATCAGTTGCCCTTGAAAGAAAATTAAGTAGAAAAAAATTATCATTAAGAACATTTTTCTAGGTCTGTATGGAAGCTGTAATAGGAGGACAAATCAAGAAAATGATTTTATGCTTAAGTAATCTTAAAAGCATTTTTGGAGAATGAATGATGCTGATAAATTGATGGTAATATAGTTTAAAAATTGTGTTTTTTACAGGTTGGAAAAGTATAACGCAAGATAAACTCCCTCTCAGTCGGTTTTTGTATAAGGCGTAAGGAGGCTCTTGGAATTAAATGAAGAAGGATCAAGAAAAGCAAAAATTTCTTCAGTGTGATTTCAAGAAGACTCGAGGATTTTTATGTTTCCCTGCCTAATTGATTTCATTGCATGTGAAGTCAATTCGGTTCGGTGGAGCTTGATGCGATACTGGCAGTGTGATAGGCTGTCCTAAAAAATTGACTGAGAAATTTAACGATGCGATTCTTGAGAAGGTAATCAGGACGATACGGATGACGAGCAAGGAAGGAAACTTTTCAACTAACGGAAAAGTCACCTACCCATTTTGTGACGCCATATAATAATCTGATACGCACTTGATCAACGTGAAAGTTTAATGGCGTGTGCAGTACTCAATAGCCACAGAAGAGATCAATGATCAATCGACTTTTGGTGCCGAAAATAGTACCCAAAATAGCAAAAAAAAGAACATTTTAATCTGATTCGTTTCCAAAAGTAATTAAAAAGTTACATAAGACAAAAACTGAAAGGAAGCCAAGGTGGCTTCTGTTAATAATTGGAAGAAGTGTGTAGTACCCTTCTTCAAAGTTTTAGAAGTGATCCCACGCATGAGTTTGCAAAGCTATTTTGAGGTCCAAGCAAATATAGCTGATTGTTATCGAGTCTATATAACACAAATAATCAGTGGCCAGTAGTGGTGCATAAAGATAACAGAAAAAAATGCTGTGCTGCTCAAGATGATGGGTGAGATAGGAGTGTAGTGTGTATTGGAAAGGAACTTGAGAATAAGGCAGAGGGTTAATTCAGTTTTACGCAGCCCACACAGAGCAACTCTTCTCAAGTGAAGTGGCATAGTTTGGAACTTACATTGTCAACAATATGGCAAGCAGAAGCACTCATCAGAAACATTATTCTTAATTAAGAGTACGCGAAGGAGTAGCGTTAAGGTGGAGTGAGAAGAGCTTGATGAGTTTTTCAACAAAGGAGCTATGTAAATGACAATGTGCATTATCTCACAGGCTCCATTGTCTTTTTAGCAAAGCTGACTAAGCTGAGAGTGTGAGAGTCTGACCCTGCAGGATTCATTATATAAATTAATTGCACATTAGAAAAAAACATTTTCGGTTTGTGATTAAAGTTAACGAATATAACCCAAAAATGTCAACCATCTGCCAAAGCTTTGTGCAAAACGCCTGGCGTAAGGATATCTGCTCGAATTGCTTCCGAGTGCGTGATGAGCACACTGAAACGGAGGTAAATAATTCGGTCAAATGCAGTAGCAATGGCGGCACACTAAGTGCCGCCGACAGTAATGGTGTCAACATGCCTGCCATTGTCTGCAGCAAAGCTGCTGGTGGTGAATCTAATGGTGTTGACGCCGGCAGTGGTGAAGGGAACAAGAGTAGCCAACATTGGTCTTCGTCTCACAAATATCACAGATTTCAAACGCCCACAACAGCAGCATCCTCCACTGCGCCTTCGTCGCCCCCAAACCAAGGGTCTTCATTTTCATCAGCGTCAGGATCAGTACCAGTGGGATCTTCAGGGATACCTCGAATTAGCAATGGGAATGGCGGTGCCGGCGGTGGTTGTGGGAGTGTTGGTGCCGGCAAATTTTCCGGAACTAATAGCGCCACCTCAGCCACAACAAAAGGACACATTCATTCTACTTTGAGTGGAAGCCGAAACATTATCAGTAATAATGAGAATAATGATGCTGAGACAAATAATGGAAAAGTGAAGAGCACTATGTCGGAGGCCATCTTATCTAAACCTCAGCTGTCCTCGTCATCAGCATCTTCCCCAGCAAATAATTTAAGCCAGATTCATCATCAAACTCACTTAATCACGCCACAGCTACAAGGGAAAGGAGTGATGATGGCAAACCAACATCCGTCAAAAAGTGATAATGGCAGTGTCATTCCTCCTAATCATCATCACAATAATAACAGCAGACAACCTATGACTTCTTCCGCTGTTCCGCAGCAGCCATTATCTAGCACGGCAAATGCAAGTACAGACCGAGCTGTATCCTCCGCGTTCATTGTCAGTAAAAATATTTTTAAGAATCCGCCACCAGCCAGTAATAGCAACAGCACTGTGAGCTCTGTAGCAATTGTTTCCCCTCCTGTGCCTGATACCATTGGCATCACAGCCATCACTACTTCTTCGCCTGCAACAAGTGGCTGTATGCTCAGCAATAGCAATAGCAACGCTGTGAGCATTGTAGCTGTGGCTGGTGCAGGCTCTTCAGGCCTTAGTCATCCTCAGTCGGCCAACAGCATCAAGAGGGGAAGCATCTCTTCGCCATCGTTGTCATCTACAGTGCTGGCTTCTTCAGCAACAACGGGAGCAGCACAGCCAAGCAACAGTCAAAATAATAAGAATTGTGGTGCAAGTGTTGTTGGTGGCTTTGATGTTGTCATTACATGTAACAGTGCTCCAACTAGTACTGGTGCAACTTACCACAACAAAAATTTGGAAAATTACGGTGTGAAAAATGGGGTAATTGAGAATTCTCGCAAGAAGGAGTTACCTGTCGTTGGTACTAGTTCTAATAGTAATATTGTCAGTGTGATAACAACACAACAGATCGGAATGAATCGAGGGAAAGTTTCAGCGACATCGTCATCGTCTGCGGATGGCGGTGCTGGGGATCTCGCTGAGCGCAGGAAAGTTGCAGTTTCCTCGAGTGCAACAAGTGCTGACGGTGGAAGTGAGCAAGTAAATGTGTCAAATGTCGGAGTTGGAAGGGGAGGACGAGGTGGTAGTAGTGCCGGTGCGAAAAAGGGGATTTTAAGAAGTAAAAATGGAAAGAAAAGGGACAAAAGTGTGCGATTTCCTGAAGAGGTAAGAAAAATCTCTTCATCTTTTGTAAAACAACAAAAAAATCCACTGCAAGATTTATCAGAAAAAAATTGCAACATCCTTTGATTTTGTAATAACTAGCAAATATTGCGGTTGTATTCAGTAATTCAGTATTAGTAATGCAATTCTCTTTTTAAGCCTGTTATTCCTGTAAACCCCGCCTATTGTCCTTCGCCACAATGGCCTTTTTTATTTACTCACTCATTTTCTACAATTTTTATGATTTTTCCAAAAAATCATTTTGTACAATGCAACAAGTGGCAAAGTCGTAGTTTTTATGCATGCAGCAGAGTGCTTTAGCAAATACCATTTGTGGGGAATGGGAATAGGGAAGTTTTTAATTTGCTTTGGATTCGCCTTGTTTTGACTCATATGAATGCACCATGCGCAGCAGACAGCTAATGACAAAACTGCACGGGGCAGCCAAATTATTATTTTTTATTTGCAATTACAGCTAATCCTTATGTCACCTATTTGTAAGTCAAGCAGATATTATAAAGCGTCAAGAGCATCGTCATATCGGAACAATCCCAGTAGTTTTTTTACGATTCAGTTGATGAGCTTAATTTTTACATTTTCACTTAAAACGAATGAGTCAGCCCATTTTAGTAAAGTGGAAACCAGATGAATGCTGAATAGGATGACAAATCTGCTAGTGATTGTGTGCAGTGATGATATGGAGTAGTGAAGGCGAAAAATGTGTGTTTGCTTATTACTCACAATTAGCTTTTTGGTGAGTGTTGTTGTGTGCAGAGAGGCGTTTGTGAAAAAGGGCAAATTAAAATTCTCAAGTATGCGCTTTAACACTTTTGCTAGTCGTTGATCAACAAGGATTTTTACTGTATAATAAAAAGTGTTTATGAATGATTCTCGTTCACATCTCAAAGTTGCAAAAATCATGAAAAGGAAGAATGTGTCACTTCTCTTTGAAAAATCTCTCCGCCTGTCACCACCAAACTAATCCATTATCGCTCATGCTCATCCTTTCCCACTTAAAAGCAAAAATTAGCCAGAAATGAAATGTCAGGGAGTGATAAGAAACAAAAAGTCGTAATTCGCCGAGTAAATTATTTCTCTGAAGCGCAATTAAAATTAACTTATTTGATAGTCTTACCGTAAAGAAGCTTCTTCACCATCATTATGAATGGCGTTGCCACTTTATTTTTTATTTATTTCTGTGATATAGAGTTCCTTGCTGGCGCTGACTTTTTCAGACCTTTTATATCTGATTTGGATTTGCCAGCAAAAGCACAGCAAAACTTCAACTACAATTTTTTGCAGCGCATTCGAAAAAATCTAATTTATTTCGACTAATATTTGTTCCACGAAATTTAAAATTGATGATATATGATGAGGATGTGTGATATTACGATGACACGGATTTTTTAGAGCAG
>JAHZND010002266.1:0-11796 GCA_027744115.1 Acrocyrtus sp. NNG-2020
GAATATCACATTTGTTTTCTTAGCCGCGATCAAATTTTCCCTCTAGAAGCAAATTTGTATAAAACCCATAGCAACCGGGGTTCTTGGGCTTCAGGGAGAAAATTGGATGCCATAATCGGATTCAGGATATCAAATTTGGGGGAAATTATAAATTTCAGCGAAATTTGTTTGATATTTCTCCATCTATCGAGGCAATGGTCATCATTGGCAACAAAGTTGGCTCTATAATTGGAGAAATGTGGAGCAAATTTCGCTGAAATTTGCTGTTATGTTGCATGATGCAACATAGTTTCCCATTTCGCAATGCAAAATATTATTCTGGAACTAACTTTAATAATCAACTTCCCTAGCGTAGGAACTTTTATTGTAGTTTGTCTGAAACCTTATGATGATAAAACGCCTCCTAATAAGTGTATAAATTTCTTTGTGAATTTCCTCAAACTTATCCCACACTTGTTAAAGTTATCTTATTACATATCAAAATTTCCCGAGAATAGGTAATCATTCAGCTTTAAAATAATTCAAAGTCCATTCCGTCATAATTTTCACAAGCCGAAAATATGTTCGGCAAATTTTCACATAAAAAGTCAGCTAAGCTTCCTTCGTAGACTAATAGTCTGACTTTATTGCTTTGCGTTTCAATAAACACACTTAAGATAATTTGGTGTGAATAATGTGAGTAGGGAGATGCATGCAATCAATGTAATGTATCACTCTTTCTTCTAATATAATTACGTATGTTAAATCTCTCCGCACTTCTAATTTTCAATTCAAGCAGTCTACGGCAAATTGTAAATTATTCGTACCATCTGTCTAGCATACTGCTTGGCTTGGCACAGTACGTCAGAGTAGATATAAATAACCTCTGTAATAAAACTTACTTTCCGTTTCGGGATTAACTAACGTTCGTTTGCCCTTCAAACAATGAATAAAAATTAAGTACATATTCTAATCTTGAAGTTAATTGTCGAAGGGATTTACAATTTGTTATGCTTGGCTTCTGGCTTCTAAAAATTCACATACGAGAGCACCCAAATTGTTTTGCGGTTTAAATGGGACTGCATATGCACGCAGATATTATGCATACAAACACAAACACATAGACATGCATTTTTTCAATTGTTTGCTTCCCTTACCCTAAGGGAACAGATAACCATCAGCATCCATACTGCCTACTTACATTGATACATTCATTTATAAGCAAAGCGTTCGTTAAAAGTCCTCTTTCCTAGCTAGTTTCCGCGTATACGAGCGTGCAAAAAGGTATAAAAAACATGTATTAAAGTAATTAACAAGTATTACCAAGCATGTAAACAGAACTTGCCTGTTTGCTAGCATTGTAATGTAAGCTGCTAAATAATCATACCTATAACTTCAATAGAAATGCTGCACTATGTTACGCACACTTCGTATGCATTACGAGCACAGCACTAACCTACATTTTAAAATCGTGCTATTGTGCACACTTGGGCATATAAAAATCCTTCCTTTCAGGCTCCCCTTTCAGTTGCAGCACTTTTCGAGCTAGTACTCTATTTATCATTATTTGAAAACGTTGATTATTTTTTGCAAGGCAATGATGAATACAAGAATGGCGCACCTGCACACCTCTAATGACTGTGATTGTGGTACACAGCTCTGTAGCCAAGTCAAACTCTACACTAAAAAAATCACTACCGACTACTGACGACAGTTCACTTCCTTTCATTTCAATGTTCTTAAAAAGCTAACAATGAGCCTGATGCGAGTGGATGGGCATATTCAAAAGAACAATGCATAGATAAGAATGTAGTAGGTTAAAATAACTCGCTAATTTGCAACTTAAGAGCTTTACAAAATATTTTTGTGCTGCTGTTTGCCACTACATTTTGTTTAGCAAGTAGCAGGTAAGAAAAGTAACTGTTGTTTGGTGGCTTAATAATGTCTTCCTTTCTCAGAACATCTTTAAAACGCCAATTCAATTAATAACAATTATTGTATTGCACTCTACAAAGTTGCAGCCTTGCAGTACAAGCACAACATTCAATAAAGCTATTTATACTGACAATGAGATGCTCTCTCCGCATGCTATGTTCCTAGAGCCAGCTTTATTTTTAAAATACCACGCGAGTGGATTAACTTTCATGAAAGGGACTAAATTCACATTTATTCTACCAATGTTGGCAGAGGCACAATTTTAGGCACTACAGGAATAGGAAATTTGCTAAATCAAATGCAGGTTTATTACATGAAATGGTATAGCGTGTTTAGGGATGTTGATTATCATTAGATCACTGCAAAACTTTCATTTACTGCTGAATACTGCTAGAGAACTGTCAGTCAGAATGAAAAAAATGAAGGCAGTGATGAATAGGTAGTTCGTATAATATAGGTACTGCTGATAAAAGCAACCTGCTTGACTTGTGTGCTATGTGTTGTTAGTTATCATACCTGATTCTTGATTCAAGCCAGTAGTGGTACTTTTTTTGCAGAAAGGAGGTGAGTGAGGTTGAAAAATGAAAATCGAAAGTGGAAAATGAATTTACTAGTTTTTCTATGAGACTCAGATAAGCATGAGAAAATGAAAATATTAAGAAAATGTCGGGAGACGCGGATAAAGGAACTGAAAAATATTCCCCCAAAAAGAACAAATTGATTGTGGCATGTTGTGTAGTGATTGTGGCATATTATATTCATGGGTTTATTCAAAATCGGGGACAAAGTGACCCAATTGTGCAGACTAAAAATGGGAAGATCCGGGGAAGGATAGGAACTAGTAGGGGTGGAAAAGAGTTTTATGAATTTCTGGGTATTCCATATGCCCTTCCACCAGTGGGCAACTTAAGATTCATGTCACCGGTACCTGCTACTGACTGGAAAGGGATTTTAAGTACGAGAAGGTTCAAACCGAAGTGCATGCAAGTAGACTTGATCTCCCAGTTGAAGAGTGGAAGCGATGATTGCTTGTACCTTAACGTGTACATGCCGAAAAAGGTTTGAATAGAATCTCAGAAACTGCTCTGAGAATATTTTAATGTGCTATCAGAATTAAAGATTTGTATAATATGCCTGTTTTCATCATTTTGGTAACTTTGGAACAATTTTGCAGGTAAACCGGACTAATAATCTACTTCCAGTGATGGCCTTCATTCACGGTGGCTACTATGTATCCGGACATCCCTCACTTTACGGTCCAAGCTATCTCATGGACGAAGATATTGTCCTTGTAACAATCAGCTACCGCCTAGGTATGTATGAAATGTCCTGCCTATTTGACTCTGTATTACGTTAATTATATGAGTAATTTTAAAAATTACAGGTGCGCTCGGCTTTCTTAATCTGGGTATTAAAGAGGCTCGTGATAGTCATTTACACTGTGATTGTGATATAGCCACTATAAACGCGATATTTGATATACTAGGCAATCATATTTTCATAGTGCAAAATAATCAAAATAATGATATGTCTATTTTAGAATATACACCAATTTGGGGGCGATCCAAATCTTGTGACCATAATTGGACAGAGTGCTGGCGGATCGTCCGTCCATTTTCACATGCTATCGCCAATGTCAAAGGGGTTATTCCATCGAGCTGTTAGCCACAGTGGAACCGTTCTTTCGCCATGGGCCATCTCTTATTCAGGAAAGGAGCAAGCTTTTAGACTTGCAGAATTATTGGACTGTGGCCCTGTGAATGATACAAAGGCTGTGTTGAATTGTATGAAACACAAGGATGTTAACAAAATCGTGGAAGCTCACAGTGAAAACATTGTTAGTTCAAGAAAAAATCCTAAAATGTAAAAAAATGGCCATAGTGGTTTTTTGCTTTCTTCATGCTCATCGCTATTTTTCCAACATCGTTTTAGTATTTTCTCCATGATCCCCTCTCCGTCTTCAAACCAAGCATTGAAGAAATAGATGATGAGGATGCCTTTCTTACTCAAGATCCCGTTGAAATTATGAAGTCGGGTAACATACCGACGCGCGTTCCCTGGATAATTGGTGTGAATTCCGAAGAGGGTTTAGCAGTTGCCAGCAGTATGTTAAAATATTTCTAATTAATCTGTTGAAAGGAAGGATAAATTAAGCATTGTCTTAAATGTTTTCCAATGTAGTTCTCGTACGCGACAACTCACTGCTCCAGCTATTCCAAGAAGACTGGCAGCAAAACTTTCGTAAATTGCTGCTCTATACTACTTCTGACGAAAGTCTACCAGAAAAAATTCGCTCGTACTACTTTGGTAGTCAGTCAACTTTCTCAACGCAAGAAAATAAAGGAAATTTCACAAAATTATTTTCTGATCGGGAATATTTCCTGGGAGCACACCAAAGTGCAGCGTATCATCACACTGCGAAAACATCGCCCGTTTACTTATTCTATTTTAACCAGTATGTTCCCTTGAGCTTTGGGGAGGCATTATGGGCCCAATATGGAGTTTTTCCGGCGTTCGTCGAAATAGGCGTTTTCCTCTTGTACAGTATGATACAGCGAAACATTTTTGGATGGATAAATCCAGATAAAGGAGTCACGCATGTGGACGATTTTACGTTTATATTTCAAATCGCAAATGTTCCAGAATATAATGGAGGCGACAATGATGGCTATAACATGCTCTCTAAAGAAATGGTTCGGTCATGGACTGCATTTGCTAAAGATGGGAAACCAGCCAAAATATTTGGAACCGACTGGAATCAAGCATTTCTATGTAATCAAGTTTTAAACAAGCAAGGAGATATAAGCAATCCAGTGCCTGTACCGAGATACCTGAAAATTAAGATTGACTCCCCAGTTATGATAGATGAGCCGTTTAATGATGCAGTAAAGTTTTGGAGCTCACTTAATTTTACTGTGTACCGTCGGGGAAAGGGTGATACTGACTTTCTTACAAAAAGTGAGGACGCCATCATCATGGAAAGCTAGACTTGCTACATGGTTGTTTTATTTGATGTGAGGCAAATATATTATTTTGGTTCGCGTGTGATGTAAGTTTCTGTAGTCAAATTTAAAAAATGAAAAGTGATGATACTTTACGACACACTTTATATTTAACTATAAGCCATTTTTCCGACCATGTAAGTTATAAATAATGCTTTTATATGATTACGATAGTGCAAAGGGAAAAATATTATTATAGCTAGTGTAATTTTATTAGGATAATGGCTACAGCTCATCACATCATACATACATAGTTAATATAATTTCTGTTACATATTATTGCAATCTATTGAGTACCTGTAAATATAAATTATATCTTTCGGAAATTTCCAAATATGAATTAAATACTTCGTCTATCATAAACTGCGAATTTAAATTACTGCAAGGACACCTACCTACTTCAGATTCCATTTCTATATATGTACAATACTATTCCGATAGGCTAACGCTAACTATTTATTGCTACCATTATTATCATTTGTTTACTTTAAGTTTAAATACCATTACGATATCACTATTAACCTACGGTATTACTGTATTACATTACAAAAACAATTTTGTTCCAAAACTGGATACTATGCTGTTGTGTTGGAGTTCCGTATTCCCCTCCGCAAGTAATCGTACATTTCTCTATTATAAAAGCGTCGTACATAGGCTCTCTCCAATGAATCAAAAAATTCAGTGCTGATTACTTTAAGTTTAGGTAACTTTGTCCAAATATTTGACTCATAGACACGGTATGAGTTTATGTAATGATAAACGTCAATACTCTCGTTTGCCAAGGTTTTAGTACGAACCTGATGAGTCAAATGTCGCAAATGCAAATGTTGCAGAGATTGCGAAACGTCTAAGAGAAAATTTAAAGACAAATTATTGAATCCTTCCAGTTGAAGTGTCTGCAGGTAGGGAAGATTAATTCTGACATCTGTTGGTGGTCGTGGCCAACCGTCCTCAGTTGGTGGAGGAAGTTCGTCAAATATTGGCAATATTACCATTTGTAAAACATGCAGCGAATTTTCAAATCGATTACTTAATAAACTGAATACTCGTCCCAAGTTCAGTTCTGCTTCTTCAAAATTAAAGTCCAGGTTTAGCTTCCCTAAAGGAGATGATAAACGCCTGCAGAACTTTTCAAGTTGACTAAATGAAGTAAGCTTTATATGTAGCTCTTTCAGTCGAGGGAAACTGGTATTTAAAGATAGGAAATCCCATCTTGTAAGTTGGAGGCACTTCAGTTGATTTGCGTGTGCTCGTATGAGGTGATCATAAACGGCATCAGGAAGGTCCTCCATGTATTCAATTTCCAGCGTTTCCAAAGAACTTACTATTGGTAGTGGGTTTTGCTCAAGATATTCTGGAAGGGTGTCGTCATTTAGGCCCAAATTATTCCAGTCGAATACTAATACCTCTTCATTATCTTCATTTTGAACTAACTCATCCTCAGTCATAATCCATCCAAAAATGTGCAAACTTTTCAGGTTCGGAAGTCGCGATAGACACTCTCTTAGTAAGTAAATGAATCTGCTTATTGTATTTCTTGACCCAAATGTTCCCATGCTGAAGTACCAAACATATCTCCCATAGTTCGAAAGAAATTCAAGACACGTTGGCCAGAAGTCATGCCCTTGATTACGTCTTCTTTCTTCAATGAGATCCGTTTCATTATCCTCTCCATACTGAACCCACACTGATCGACCAATGAATGGATTTTTTATTGGCTTCTTAATCGCCTCCATAAAGCTTAAAAGCTGCTTGGTATTATGGAGTTCAGTCCATCCAAAACCTTTGTCCACCAACGGGAGGTACAAAGTAGTGTGTCTACAATCATTTCGGTTTTCATCGTAGGGAAGATAATAGCTATGATTTTCGAGGTATCCATCAATCACTTTACTCCATTCTTTACCGACTTTTCTGCTTGATAAGATATCCCCTTTCTCCAAATATGGGAACAGATGAGGAAAAACCTACATAAATAAATCAATACACAAACAGAATAATACTAGCATTATTGAATAATAAATAATAATAATAATAAAGATTATTCATTATTCACAAAGCACACCTTTAAAAATTGTTAAATATATGTATAGTACAGATATACGATAATTTCAAAGAGTAATTTTACATGTGATTGATAAAGCAACTTTACCTTCGGGTACAACCATGTACACTCACTCGGCTGCAAAATATTTTCGAATGTGGTGCACACACGGGAGCAATTCAAAAGGTCCTGTGGATCCTTCAAGTGATTAAATATCGCTTTCCACACAACTTCCGGTAATATAAAAAGTGGATTCTTTGGCTTATCTTCCTCCACCTCCTCTTCCATTGTCAAGCTTTTGAGCTGATCTACAAGTGCTAAATTCTCACTACTCATTTCACACTGAATTAAAAACTAATTTGCTTTACGCACAAAACAAACAATGATGGATTGCTGGATAACTCCACAATAAATCGTATCGTACAAAGTACAAATAACAACTGCTCAATTAAAAATTCCAAGAGGTAGTACTGTATACAGAGGTAGTAAAAGTTCAAGTCACAAGTCGCAAAATTTTCAGCCTCAAACGCAAACTCTCATCTTATTTATTTCCATTCGTTTTTGCCACTACTAATGTAAGACTAATTACAAATCCTTGCTTTAGCAGCAGTAACAGAGGTAACGTTTTTTATGCACACACATAAATCATGATAAGCTATGCGTTTTATGAAAAACGACTATAATGATTATCACACACTAGTATACCAGTAATCATCTATGAACGTTGAGGTAAACCTCTATTTTGTTCTTGGAGTAAACGTTAAAATTCAAAATTGCAGTAACTACGCTTTCAAAAAAGTGCACTTTACCGATTTTCACAATTTATCCCTTCCACTTCCGTTTTCTATTGCACAAGAAAAGTAGTTGCGCATTAGAAGTAGTAATACTTGTAATACTTTTGTAATACTGTACTTTACTAACTAACTAACGTAAAACTTTAAAAACGCGCGTTTATTTATAACTAACAATTTAGTTTTTAGTCTCTTCAGTACATTTTTTACAGAAAGACCACCGATTCCAGGTTTGGTGTACCTGGCTCTGATTTCATCTCTCTATGACTGATGACTGCATTGCATAAGATGCATGTCGTGTTGATGTGTATTGTGGCAAAATAAATGAAAAATGGAGCTTTTCGATCTAAACCCTTTTGCTTGCTATAGGGGCTATCCGATAGACAACATTGTGCCATCGGGTCTGAGGAGGGTGAGGGAGGCTAGCAAGCCGGCAATGAAACAGGAAAAGCTGTCGAATGTCGATAGTCGATGCCGATGCATTCTAGAAAATGGAAAACGCAATGCTGCGCTGCGGTTGCGCTCATGACTTCAATGAAATCAATTTGATTTGCAATTAGCTAACATAACTTATGTACAACTAGCTGTGGAATGCTAAGGAATAATGCTGCAATTTTGTGCGAGATTGGATGATTACTGAAAAGTTTGACATGACGTCGCTTGATATTTCAGAAAGCTTTTTATTTTGCTTTTCAGTTTTCAATGTTTTCTGCGTGATAAAATCAATGTTTTGATTTGGTAGGTAGAAATCAGGCTCATGTGGGATTGTGGGGATGAGGTTGTATTCGAAATCGAAACTGATTAGGTCAAGGTGCCTTGCAGTACAGAGGGAAAGGTGAAAAGTAAGGTCATTAGAGTGGTTAAGTGAAATGGCGTCATCGTCGTCCCAAGGAGAGGGCACTGATAGAACGGAGGAGCAGCCCAGAAGTGACGGAACGACTGAACTATTTGAGGAGGAGGAGGAACACGAGAATCCGTTTTTTGGAGAGAATGGGAGAGGAAGTGAACTGTGTAATATTTCAACGGTAATTAAGCGTCCTTCATATCTTAACTTTGGGGGAAGTACGGGACTTCTTCCGTCCACTCAGCCTTTCAACGTTTCCGTTATCAAGAGGCTAGATTCACTATTAGAGGATAGCATTGCGGACGTTTTGGAGGAGGAGAAACTTAAAACGTATTTGCGGATTCGCTCCAGTTCCAGTTTAACGGGTGGGAAAGGGTCTGTTCCAAAAAAGGGCGAGGCCAAGGTTAGTGTTGGTTGCTGGGCTTTGGCTTGAAACTCATTATTATGCTATTCTATCGATTTTCATGTGAAATGCTTCTGATCGTGGTACTCCAGGTTCTGGAAATTAAGGATGATACAACGGTAATCGCATATCCGGTACAGAAATCGAATGCATCTGTGTTGGTTGGAGGGAGACCTAAGCAGACAGAATTTAAATTTTCTAAAGTTCTGGGTCCAGATTCTGGACAATCTGATGTTTTTGACGAATGTATCAGTCCACTAATTGACAAGTTTTTAAGAAATGACAACTGTCTTGTCTTTACTTACGGAGCGACAAACTCTGGGAAAACATATACACTTCAGGGTAAGCAAAGTATAAAGCAGATCAGATAGGTTTTCACTTTATCATTATTACATTCTTTATGGTGCTCCGTTACACAACTCATTTGGAAAATTGCATTTTAGGTATTTAAGAAACAATATATTATTGGTGTAATACTATACTAATGTAAACTATGTGCTAATTCGTTAAATACAATTGTACAAATTTGTTTCACTGCGTTCATTCACTTTCAAATGTATTCACGCAGGTCATGGGCAGGAGTATGGGATTATTCCAAGAACACTGGACGCCCTTTTTAATCGAATTGGAGATCGACTTTATAAAGAGGATGACCTTAAACCACTCTTATATCAGTTTTCTCGTCATCAGTATCCACAAGAAAGACTGAATAATCGAATACAGAAGGAGAAAATTTTAATGGAAGCAGCTATGATTGTAATACTCTTTTTATGTGTAATCGAATGGTATACCATATGTGGTAATAATTATGTGTGTAGTACTGCATTTTTGCAACGTATACTTTTATAGCCAAAGAGGGAACTTTTAAGAAATATCAGTCCCAGGGATAGTTGTGAAGGATCTCAAAACTCCTCAAGCATTGGGTCTGCAGTAAATTTAGTTGGAGGTAAACGCACAATCATATACACCTTTACTATGCAAATATTTAATTCTTATAATTAATGTAAGGTAAGTGGAAATATTTTTCAACCATTGTCACTTATTTGACTTATTATTTTATTTTGCTGAATACTTTTTAATTATAGGGGGGCAGTTTCATGAAATGAACTACGCTCTATTCGCTAACACGACTTTGCTTAGTGTGTGGGTGTCTTATGCAGAGTTGTACAATGAGCGTATTTACGATTTGTTAGAAACTGTTCACACCGAAAAAAATAAAAGAAGAAAGGAGTGCAAACTTATGCAGGATGGAAATGGCTTCGTTTATGTTAAAGGTTAATAGTAACATATACCTAATCACTTCCTTGAGGTCTATACTAGTCGCTAATTCTAATAGTTCATAGTGTCTAGCACTACAGTCTACAACTGCACAAGTGCCAGTTTGCTGTTAAAATTTTTATACTTTTTTTTATTAGATCTTACTGAAATTCATGTTACTTCGGATGACGAAGCTTTTAAAATTTTCCTGGCTGGACGCAAGAATCTTCAGTTTGCAGCAACACAAATGAACCAAAAGTCAAGTCGCTCCCACTCATTTTTTACTCTACGAATAATTACTATTGGAATAGGAGAAGGACTAATGCCATTCCCAACGTCAGTACATAGATTAACTTTCTGTGATTTAGCCGGAATGGAACGAGCACAACAAACAGAAAACGAGGGGCTTCGTTTAAGAGAATCCAGTAACATAAATATATCTTTAACAACACTTCTGAAAGTAATTCGAATACTTCGGTTAGTTGTCATCTTAAGCATCAAATGTTTCACTTTACATTTAATATCTTTACGTTAACCTACCCAGAACTTTTTCAAACTTTTCAATTTTAATTTCAGTGAGAAACAGCTTCATAAGAACAATATGATTGAAACAATTCCGTTTCGCGAGAGTAAACTGACCCACATCTTCAAAAGCTATTTTACGTCGTCTACTCACATATGCATGATTGTGAATGTTAATCCTGACCCAGCGATGGCGAATTCTACGCTACAAGTATTGCATAATTCAGCTATTGCTAGTAACGTAAGTTCTAATGTGGGGTACATAAGTTAAAGCGCTGAGTCCAAGAAGCTGAAATTAGTTGTTTGTTTAAACTAAATATTTTAAATTTTAATAAATATGAATTGCTTTATTTGTAGGTTATTGTATTCCGGCCGATGGAAAATAAACCACTTGTAGACAACAAGCAAAAGCAAGTAAAAGCAAAAAATATGACTTCAAAATGTGAAAGTGCGAAAAAGCAGGTCGGGTTTGCGTTACATAAGAATGAATACGTGAATACCAAGGACACTTTCCAATCTTCAAGTGAAGAGGATGAGAAAGAAAGGCCAGGATCTCAATCTTCCGAGTCTGAAGATGAGGTTCCAAGTATCGTTTTTCGAAACCGATTGCTCCATCAGAGATTAGCAGAACTTGAGAGGGAGAACTTGTATCTGAGGGCTAAGCTTGAGCAAAGCGAACGCGAGAAAAATGCGTTACGTGAGCAGAGTGTCAAATTCCTCGCTGAACAGAACCGGTTGTGGAGGTAAGAAAGAAGAAACACAATACAGTAAAACAGTAGCCTAGTTAGTAGCCATAAACAGTAGTGATTATAACCGATGGTGATGATGATTGCGTGCTGAAAATGCTGCATCCTTTTGTCATTTACATTTATTTCACATTGACAGCAAACGCTTTGATGAAGCTAGGATCCAAGAAGAGTTTCTTAGCCAAAGAAGAGTATCGTTGATGCGACATCAGCTAGCCCTTTCTCCTGGTAGTAAATGTGCCAGGCAAACTCCTCCAGTTTTGGACATGGAAAATA
>JAHZND010002267.1:0-52464 GCA_027744115.1 Acrocyrtus sp. NNG-2020
TCGATTCCCAACAAACAGCACCAGATAGATAAAACTGGTGTCATGTATGCACTGCATGCACATCCTCATTGTGATTATATCAATGTGAGAAGAGGTAGAAAAGCAGGATAGCATTGCAAATATTATTTTTTTTTGCAATGCGCTGCTCCTCCATCATCCTTCGCTCAGTTCAAGTTCCAGAACAGACCCAAATGCCAGTAGTAGTAATAGTAGAACCACCAAACACGTTTTTTTTCCTTCAACCACACAACCATATATACGGTCTTACCAGTTTGGACTAACTCGCTTTACCAAAAATCTGGTTTGCAGTTATGCAACTAAAGTCATTCCACATATCCTTTTTTTTAATTTTCGGAGATGCAAGAACTGCTTAAAACTTGGAAACTTGCTCTATTCCCCGTACCATATTTAACCACGGCATTGGGTACGAACGTTAATGGTTTCTTTATGAGGTAGACTGGCAAGATGCATGCGATTAATAGTGGTGTACGTATTTATTGCAAGAAGTAAGAACGGGTTTTTTCCCGAGTGCATCTGCAGCGTCAAGATAAAGGGGGGAAATTTGCTGTTTTATTTATGCTACAATTTAGCATGCAATAAGTATAGTTGCTAGTATTTTATCTCCGCGTTTTTATCAGTTGTCTTTTTTTGAATTTTAAATCCAGAAAAATACACATCCACTTTTTTTTCCTTCTTCAATGGCAAGGAGGATTTAGAGTGAAAAAATTATGCACTATTATTTCTGCGTCTCTTTTAGTTCATTCAGTTCAGATAAACTGAGAGACAGAATGATGGCAACAAAAATGAATTCAGTAACAGACACTTCATTGCCCACATTTATATCCTCCAATTCATTAGGGCACTTCGGCCAAATTGCCATTACCATTTTTCCATGTGTACCCGAAGTGAGATATAATTCATCTTCCATTTCTCTATCTTGTCATCTTGTCACTCACTCTAAAGACCGTACTCAAAAAGCCTCCTGAAATATATACCGTTTGCATAGTGCAACTGGGAGAGCGATCAAATCAAACTTGCGAAAATGGAGCGAGGAACGAGAAAAACCAGTGTTCTGGCTTCTCAGCTATGCAGCTCCGCTTAGCCCAAGCCAAGTGAGAGGAAAGTATACAAAAAAAACTGTGCAAATCTCCTCAGCATTTCTCTTTCTCTGTCATAAATTTCGCGTACTTTTTGGCAACGAAATTCATTGCATTGCACTGCATGCCAAAGTTGGCAGGAAGCCTTTCCCTTTTTTTATTATTATTACTGCACTTGGCTGCATTACACTATTGATTTCATGTAAGTACAAAAGGCCACGCTCTTTGATACGGACTCGGAATGTATTTATAGCAGAGTAGAGCATATACGAGCCCCTACCTTTTATTAATTTCAAATGAAGACATCTGATCTGGCCAGGATGTGCTATCTCCAAACTTGTCTGATATATCATGCCAGTTTCCAGGAGAAAGCCGCTTTTACTGTCCAAATACAAAAGGGTATTAAGCCCTGTGTGGTGACACAATAAATCCGCTGCGGTAACTGCGAGCTACACAATCCCCTCGCTACCCAATACACAATGACTTGCAAAATATTTAAAACTTTGTATACCATTGCTTCTGGAAAGGGGAGTCTTTTTCAAAGAATTTTCACTTACAGATTTTTCCCCTCTCCCTTCCAGTTTCTTTGTTTGGCAAATATTTGCTGAGCCCATCAAACAGTGATGAATTGACAAGTGTAAAAAGAGAATGCTTTGCTATCAATCCTTCCGCCTTTGCATATTGACAGCTCTCTGACAAATTTTTAATCAGGTTTAAATCCCATGGCAGATTTTTTTTTGCATCATCCTAAATGACTCCAGGCCATGTCATAACGTACCATTTTTGACAAAAGAAAAACTGACAATTCCCTATTTACAGTAGCTTATCCTAGAGGATTAATTAAAAATTTTGAAGTGTTACACCATTTCCTTATCATGTCGTGTATCATCAAAAGCACTCCCTTTTTAAAAGTCAACAAGACAATGTTACCTAGCTTTGCAGCATGACATACTGTTGCTCGGCTCTAATACCCTTTAGTGCTTCGCATCTTCTTCATCTCCCTTTTCTCCTATAAATTATGCTTCAGGGTGTAATTTTAGCAACCACTTCAAAACGCTCAATTTCATTTACTCTGCTCCCTTTCTGCTCACAGTCTGTTCTGACAGGTGTCCGTTTACGATTTCAGCAGAGCTCGCGAAAATTAATTACTTCATTTTTAAAGGGAAATCTCCATGTCATAATCAGTGAAAGTTAGAATCTGCTCTTGTTGGAATCTGAGGAATTTTCGGGGAATAAATAGTCTCTGCAATTTCGCTGATTCCGCTCAATATGATCATTTTATCTTTGTTTAAAAAAATGCTTCACCACATCTTTTAGAGCAAATATACGCTTCTGAATTATTTTCGCTTCCGGTACAATTTTTCCCCTTTTATCATCCCTGCCACTTACTTCCCTGTCGTTGAGGAATGAAATTACAAGACCGCAGCAACGGTAGAAAGTAAACTCTGTTCTTTCCCTGTCAGCTCAAATATGCTCAGAGGGATTGGGATGATAGACGGGCAACGGACACCCGGACCTCTTTTCCTGTCACATCCGCATATGGCGTATCCAGGGAGAGAGCGCTCAAGAAGGAAAAAGGAGAAAATGCATCCCAGAAAACTAATTATTCCCCGAGAACCCTTGACTACGCCACTGCCATCGCCGCATCTACCACCATAAATAATATTCCAACATAGTTTAGAGTTTACAGTCCAACTTTTGTATTCATCTTTTCCGTAAACACCGCGTGCTTATCCACTACCCCGATTTCTCTTGCGAAATCGTATCACACTGCCCCTTTTCTGACACGGCTTCATATTCCTTCAAAACTTTTCACCTGTTTTCCCTCCACGCGCTTCTCGTGTAACCTTCTCCAAGTTTCTGTTGTGAAATGCACCTAGTTGCTCACCTAAACTTCCGCATTACCTTAGCACAAGCGCTAAGTGTAAAGAGTACAAACTATGTCGTGTCAACTTAGTAGGTCACCAATCACCAAAAGCGGCACGTGGAGAGTTTGATCCGTCTTTACTGCGGATCTATCCCAGAACGGAAGAAAAAAGGGAGCAGGGAAAATGGAAACCGCTTTCCCTAAGCAGTGTCATATCCACATCCACAAAGTACTTTTGTACTTGGGAAATGAATGCATTCTCCCTGATAGCCTTGTCAGTCCAACTTTTAGCCAGAAAAGTATACAACTTTGGAACAACTCGTGGCGAACAGAATTGCATAACCAACTCCTGTCACCGCACCTTCGCGGACAAAATGTGAGATATGAAAGCGGTCCAAAAGTAAATATCCGGGTGAAATGAAACGTACTCATTCTGATAATGTCTGTCAAATGCAATTAATAGGGAGAAACAACAAGTGCCACGTCAAGGTAAGCCATAGACCATTGTTCTTGCAGCTCTCTCTATTACCAGTAATCAGCCTATTAAATTAATCAACTTCCTCGCATCACTCATCGCAACTTTCTCCACTACTGCCTACAACCAGTATTTCGTCAACTTTCATTTCATGCCCTCGCACTTTCTTTTGACTATGATATACCTAATTTATTGAAAAAGTTTTTCCTTGAATATTTCTCAACATTTGTACTTTTTTTCCAAACCAAATAATAATTTTTTCACTGAAATTGGTGAGGCTCTACAAGTGAGATCATGTGAAGGAAACATGAAAAATCGAAAAAATAAGCTCCCTTTCAAAAAAAAACTGTGTGGAGACAAGAAGTGGGTAGAGTGAAGAGGAAAGCTGCTCTTTTTCCACTCGGCGAAAAATCTATTAAAAGAGGCTAATATTAGACAAGTAGCTTCAAATCATACAATTGTAGACTGAATTATTCCGCAAATTAACCCTTATTCAAAGCAAGAAACCATTTATTTTCTGTCGTAACCTCATCATAAAAGAAAAGAGAAAAATCAACTTTCTCCGAAAAACAGCAACATCAAAGGTGATATTGTACTCATAATTTGGTCTGAGTATTCATTTCATCTAATAGTAAGTCAACCATTATTCCTATAATATTCTCCAATTTTCTAGCACACTCCAAAACTCCAAAAATAAAAATTCCGAGTCAACGTGCCAATTTAATTTAAATCAATAATAGTAGGCCGGAGAAGAATCAACAGGAGATTGTTATTTAGCACAAGAGGATTGATTTCCCTCTGACGGCAATAACATTTCTCCATTTCTTGGAAGCCACGTGTGAAGGCTTTCTCTATTGGATTTCCCTTCACTAAAACACAAAATATGTATGTCGGAAACTTCACATAACTTATCAAAAGAGGATTCAACAAAACATATATTCTATCCTTCTTGAGTCACTCATTCTCTGTCTTCATATCCTTCAAGTTTTCATCGTTAGTGGAGCATGATAATGAAACAATCTGAAAATCATTTTCAGAAAATGCTTCACAAGAATGAAGAGACGAAACTGAATAGATGAAGACATTCAGTCCATTGGACAGCACTAATTGACTAGCTATAGCTGCATTCGACTCCCATTTTCTAACCACTTGTTCGATACGAAGTGGCATCAAATTCAATCCTTTTCTTTTCCGAATAATAAAAATAATCTTCCACGTGTAAGTTCCCATACATCTTCACCCACCAAAATCGAATGATATAAGCAAAGCAGGAAATAGAGCAGGAAAGGAAGCCATAGCTCTTTGAAAATGCCACTTTCGTCAAGAAACATATGGAAACCTTTCATAAATATTCTGCTTGGTGTGCAGTTTCAGCAGCAAGGCTTTTCCTAACAAAAAATCCTAAATCAAGGTTTTCCGTGCAGATTTCTCTTTTTCACACTATTACGAGTACTGCTACAAGGAGAAAGAGTGACAAAATAGAAGATTCCATCTCTTAATACAAAAAAGGACTCCTTTCATATTATGCGCTTACGTATAATTTTCCTTTTTTTAACAAAAAAGAATGTCTTTTTTGCCATGCATTCCAACCAAAACTAGCGGCGCCAAGGGTCCTTTTCAAGAGCTTTCGCAGGGAAAACATGCAAGTTACATGTTCAGTAGTGCAGTGGATAAAGTGCAAGTTGCAAGAAGTGCATTCAAGTGCAATGCCCTCCTTCACATTATCACATTTAACACTTGCTCTGTATATTTACGTTTTTTCTATTCATTTCATTGTTTCATACGGCAGCATATTACGTAAGTTGAAAGCTCAAAGGGAATTCATAGTGAAGAGCGCAAGCCAACGGACCATATAATCTCACTTCCCTCGTACACCTTACAAAAATACAGAAAAACGCTCCTTCTAACGAGAAGTCACTCATCTATCTATTTATTTTTTCACTTCCGTATTCGCTCAAGTTGCCATTCCCATTTTTTCTTTTCATCTTTGACCCACTTTTCTCTCCAAATTTTGCACTTCTATTCTCTTTCCCCTGCTTTAGCTTTCATTTTTTTCTCTATGCAAGTAGGCAAGATCCCTAGGAAAGAGAAAGTATGCCATTCCAATTTTTGTCCTTCCAGAGCAGTTGAAAGAGTCCTATTAACTGGAATATTACAAGCAAAAGAATTTACGCGAAGCGCTAAAAGTCGGTATCAAACTGACAGCAAAAAAATTATTTGTAGCTACATACTCTGCAATCTCAAAACTTTTACTTCAGCACGTGTAGTTCAGTGAATCCTTCAAGCACAATTAAATCACCTTCGGAGAAAAGTGCACGAAAGTGAATTTGCGAATGCCACTTCGTTCCTATTGCCATATTTAAATTTCAATGAAATGGCAAGCGCTCCCCACTCCACACAGCTTTTTGTATGCGTAAAGTTTACATGAAGGACGCACATTTCCCTCTTTGAAAACACAAATAATTTCTGCAATTGTTTTTTTCCATTTCCATAATTTTAGTTGCATTCTTTCACTTTGTGAAATACACCGAGCTATTACACTTTTTCTAGAGAGAAAAAACTCTTTTTGAGGTTAAAAAAGGTCGCTGTCATCTCACATACTCCTCTTATCACAGGTATTTTTATGATGGACCAGAACATAAAAGAAAGCCGTAGGTTTCCTTGAAAAGCACATGCTCACCCTGATACTATCATCAACCCAACTTCTTATCGCAGAATTATATCATCATCGTTAAAAAAAACTTACCATTATTATTTTTTCTGTCTTCATTAAAATACTCATTTCCCATTTTGCTAATCTAAAGCGATCTCCCATCACACTCATCTCACAAAAAAAATCTAAGCCGCAGCAGGAGCAGAACGCTGAGACCGTGCTGAAAACACTGCTCCTATATAGTTGCAGTTGGTGAAGTCATTCAGCTCGTAAAAGTGACTACAAAAAAGCCATAAATTGCTAGGTACGCTGCTGCGGCTTCAATAAACTTCTCCAATTTTTAACAGCTCCTTTTTCCTCTATGTTTTCATTCTAAACGTGAATAAAAAACATGTTTTGTGTAAAAATGTAATTAGCCATTGCCATCACAGCTTACAGTTTACAACTCCCATTCCACGTTTTTTTTTCAGGGCTTTCACGTTCGCGAAAACTGAAAATCAGTAAAATAGCAGGAATGTATTGAAAATTTGGCAACTTTGTTTTTTATCTCGTTTTGATGGTCGGCGCCCTAGCTTGCTTAAAGGGAGCGTAATAATGGAGGAAAGGGTGCTTATTAGATCCACCATCCACCACAAATCTTATCGCTCCCTCCTTGGGAGCAATAGTAATCTATCTTTGAAATCCCAAAGGGTGAAACACAGAATTATTGGACAGTCTATATACACTCATATAACTCGCTCATTTAATACTTTCGGGTTTCCACTCCGTCCTCAATGTCCTTTCCTAAAACTGACCGTGAGGTTCCACTTCGGATTATTGGAATAATGCCAGGGTGCAAAGATGCAGCAAAAAGTTACATCTTCCAAACATTTTCTTTTTCTGGTTTCCTTTGATAGCCTTGATCTGCCTAATGCACTCTAATGCACTCCTACACTACACACGCTACTCCGGCACGGGGAAAAAGTCAATGGGATGCGTTCCCGTTACAAATCGCTAGTTAATCACCTGTTAAATAGGCATACCGCATGCAAAATATTTTTTTTCCCATAATCTATTTAAATGCTGAAATGATTCAGCTCGGACACGCAATACATCATCATCGTAATTAAAAAGTAGCACACAAACAGTGATAGATGAGATGTGAAGAGGTTACGGCTAACTGAAAAATAATTATGAGATCGCTGTACTTGTGCTCATAATTCCAAATCAATTTTTCTTTGAAAATTGCATGCTATTATTAACCAGTTTTCAGGGAAGATGGAACAAAAATTCTGAAAGTACTGACACGTGTCAAGGTTTTTCACGGAGATATGTTCCTTCTTTTTCTATTTCGATTTAATCTCGACCTTCGCTTTTTCTCTGCTACATAATAGTATTTAAAACATTCATCACGTTGAAAAACAGTTTCAGTGTCAGTGTTTAGCATATGCCATTTGCAGGCATGCCACTCTTCTCCGTAGGCATTCCTAAGAGGGAGTGTGAGAGCACTTTAATTGTCATAAATTACTCACGCACTCTAGTACCATTATTACGGATTTCACGAATGCATGCATCGACTTAGGAGGTCCTGGATGTTTACACTTGTGCAAATATGCCGAAGACAAGCAGCCAATTTGCCACAGCATATTAATAACAAAGTTAGAAAATCGTGTGAATTGATACAGTGGTCATACAACCGAGTTAATTTGCGTTTCCAGAAGAGACAACATCCACGTTCCCGCGCAAATTTCCTCCTCACAATATAATAATAATGTGCTACAATAGATAATTTACTCTGGGAATGGTTTACCACAACAAAACAATGCAGAATGAGCAAAATATTTTTTTGCTAAACTGCCAAACTTGTGCATTTATTTATCAACTGCATCAAACGGAAAAAAATATTTTATTGCATTCGTTCTCATTCTTAATTTCTAGTTTTGTATTTTTTTAGCAAACTTATTTTTGTTAGTGTTAGTACTTAAATGAAATAATTGCAGATTTGCAGGAGGGAACATACTTAAACTGAACATGCAGAGGGAGCGCTCAGCAAACTTTGCTTTTGCACGAGGTCACCCAACCACTTCTTCATTTCAAATAATCACTCGCGATTTTTATTGCACTTATTATGAAATGGCACACATGTAAGTATGTACTTGATAAAAGGAAGAATTTACGAATCCCGTGGCATTTTTTCGCAAGCAATAAAAGTGGTAAATCCATCAACGGCAGAAAAGTGACAAAAAAAATTTCGCAGCAGCAGTGCCTATCACCCGTTCAGTTTTTTCTCATTGTTGTTCCTCGCTGGTCCATAAAAGGCAAAAGGAATTAAAAAGGTCGTAAAACTTAGCAGAAACAATCATCATATCCACAGCATGCATGATGGTCTCGTTGTTGGAGGGGGAATGCAAAAATGCAACAAGCATGATCAACTTGCAGGTCATGTGAGGAGAAAAACTCGCACAAAAAACGAAAACTCTATCTCCACTTTTATTTCTTTATTTTTATGTTTATGAGAGCTGTGAGTGCAGAGGAGGAGATTGCATGGGAGAGCATGTGTGGAGGAGAGAGGAAAGGATCAACAACTCCGATAAAAAAAGGACTTTCCTCATCGAAACAAAAGAACCATTTCCCTACTTCTCTCCCAGCAACGACTATATGCGGAGCTGCCCTCGCCCAAATCATTGCCATCTCATCCCGTTTTATTGCCAACAATATAAATACAATCTGTTGAGATGGGGAATAAGCCAGGCAATGATGAGTGGGGTTCACCTGAACCTACATCACCTGGATTTTAGAACCGGGTCCGGTTTCTCCCTCTTAAGAACTCACGTTGCTGCTCTTTTTCTCCCAATTCCCAAGCCACTTTGCCACCGCAACTTCAAGCGTGGCAAGGACAGTCAAAGTTAGGAGGACAGCAACAGCAAAAAAAACTGAATGCTGAAAGGGCAAGCAACAAGCACATGCTCGTTTCCTCTCATCACTAATCTTTTTTTTCCTTTTTTTGCAATTTTAATTCTTAAGGAGGAGACGGGGAGCTCAACGAAGCTTATCATCTCATCTTCCACCCATCTCACTACCACATAAGGTGCATAACGCTTTGCTGGGCACGTAACCATGCAGCCTGCAATTTGCAATTCCAATGACCCACACGCTTTCATTTCCTCACGGGAACTCATACCAACAAAATCTGATAGCAATCAATCCTTCTTATCCTTCCACAAAACTTTTATGTTCCCTGTATCCAACAGCTGTGGTTGCCTTGCACGGTAAGTAGCAGAGGAGCAAGAAAACTTTGACTTCAATTATTATTGTTTCAGTTGCAATAAAAATGACATTGTAAATTTACATTTGAGTTCCCTTTGTTGCATTGCTCATTCTCCTGCCATTGCCATCCCGGTTTCGTAACCACTCATTGCCACTGAAACCCTACATAGCGTGTGCAGAGCGCCTATTCGCCATTCTCATCATCATTGCCACTTATGTGCACGTTGCGCTGCATTTTTCTCCTAAAAAGAAAGCTTTTCTTTTATTCCATTCACGCCTTAAAAGTATGGCCGCGTATGTGCATTTTTGTTTTCAACTTTTCCATCGACACTTGCTCATGACAATCACCTCTTCCAACATAAAATATTTTTTGCCAAATATGTATATACTTAGCATATTCCCCTATAATCTTAACGGAGCTGCTCTGTCTTGCATTCAGAACGAAACAAACAAAAAGTATATCACCGTCTGGAAAAAAAATACACCTGCTTCTCTAAAACTAATTTGTAATGAATAGGTCTTATCACTGCACTTTTTAATCATCAGAACAATCGAGTAATTTTTCTAACCCTCAAAATTAACATTTATCGTCGCTCCCGTTTGTGCACATTTTCCTAGACGAAGTGAGGGAGCAAATTCCATTCCCTTCTATACTCAACTGGTCCATTGACAACTGCTCATGAACGGAGCTATTCATAGTCATATCCTTATCCCTAATTCTCGTATCTCTAATCCGAATCCACAATCATAATCCCCTCATTTGCGTTTCAATGTGTAATTTTACACACAAAATAGAAAAAAGCACCAAGATAAGAATTAAGACGGTTCAGAGATCATTCTAATAATGGCCATTCATGTGAATAGGTCGGCTTTGCAGCATTCCCAAATCCCAGTTCACAACCATATCATCAGATCGCAGATCGCCTTATCAATATACTAATGTCAGTGTTCTTGTTTGTGGGTTTCACTACTGCTCCCCTACGCTGTGGAATTTCTCTACACATGAAATAGTTGACAAGCCGTCGTCCCAAGCTAATGATCCAATAGTCACGTTCCCTCCTTCCCACAATCGTAATCAACCTTAGCTGTTTACTACCTTGATTCTAAGCTAACTTTATAACGGTTCGTTAGCTTCACCTCCTTTCTTTAGGTTTTGGAGGAAGAAAAGGGTGAGCTCAGCGTTTCAGATGACATGCCTTTTGCAAAACTCAGCCGCAACAGTATTCCACAGAAGTCGTAAAATGTAAGAGTCGTGCTGTTTGTGTTAGCATATATAATAAAGACGAGGCGATAACTATTCAAAAGAGATTAGGTAAGCTAAATACACTTACGTCTAAATATTAAAGGGTGACATTTCATTCACTCGCAGACTGAGTCACACTCAAGTTTTAAAATTAATATTTTGTAATATTTTAATGAGCGCTCCAGTTCAATGTGGAGCTCTGTAGTATCCAGCAGAGGAGAGCCGTATCACAATGAAATTTAAGTTTTTTTTACAAATTTAATAAACTCATTTCTCGTAATGAGACTCTGCAGACAAATAAAATTGGATTGGGTTGAGTGAAATCGCTGCAAATACCCATTCAAAAGGATTAGGTTATTACAGGAGAATTTATGAACTCGGCAACAAGGAGCAACACTGTTTCATTAAGATTTACAAGGGCTTGATGAACGTAATCCTTTCTACGCAAAAAAAAAGACGAGCGGCTGAATGAGAACGCAACGACAAGGAATATTTCGCATTGTTAAGAACAGCATTCCACATGCGAGGAAGGCGGGAGCAAAAAAAGGAAAAAGGAAGTTATCAGAGCGCGAAGATAATTTGCTTTCCATACCCAAAAGGAAATTGTCAGCGGTGCTGCTGCTGTTAATAAATGAAATGAATTAGAGATTGGCCAACTGGATGGATGGAATGGTGCACATTCCTGTGCACTTTTTCGTCTTCGTTTCCAGGAAAACGAAGATGTGCTAAAAAAAAGTATAAGCCACCACCAAGGATTTTAATGAGCCTCTCCTTTCACCTCACCTTTCCTTTCCTGCTAATTAACAACATGCTGCAGTTGGATTCATCTTTAAGCACAATGCACAAAGGGAAAGGGGAAGAATGAGGCATATCCAAGTTTCCAGGTAGGAAATAACAAAGGGGCGCCGTATTCCATTCAACTTTCTCCCACCAAGGCACATTAAGTGACCCCGAATAGAGTACAAATCTTACTTTTTTCTTCAGTTCAGGAAGCACATCCTCATTTTGCTATTTTTACTTGAATTTTCACATTATACATTTGTTGTATTGTGATTTCGTTTCCAGAGGAAAAGTTGTGTAATTAAATCGCATCATCTTTCCTACTCTACTGCACACTTAGAAAATGTGTTCTGAAAGTTTCTCTGCTCTGTTGCCACTCAATGGCTTCCTGTCTCGGCGTTTTATAACCCCAATCAGCAATATGTCTGACTTTTTGAATGAATAGGAACTCTCGACTAGTCTCGACAGTCTAAAAATCCGCATGGCAGCAAGAAGCCACTTCATGCACACTAACTGACACAGAGTTACAAAAGCTTAACTCAACGTGTCACTCCAAAATAGCGTTAAACCAGTTAGCCAATCTAATAATTAATGGTCCCCAACTAAACTGTATACAGCTGCACTTCCTCTCCTCTTCATCTCAGCTCGCCCCATGGCACCGCAACCTAATTCTAATTGAAAAGCGAAATGCCTGTGTCTTTCACTCTGGAAACAAAATTGCAAAAACTAAAGTACGCTACTCATATCCAATTTCCAATTTTGTTCCAGTAGCTAGGGGATTTGCGGAGAAGTCGAAAACAAAGATTAGGGAGTAGTTTTCAAAATGTTGTGCAGAAAAAGGGAGTTTTCATTGCAGAAAGGAGTATAATAAAAACCGGAACTGGTTGTGAGAAGTTTTCTTTTTAACGGCCCTACACTACTTTACATGAAACGTATGAAATGCCTCGGAAGAGGAGGACATAAAACTTGGGTTTTATTACTATACACATGTTACATATCCCTAAAACTGTTGTCCTTCTCGGCAGGACGACAAGCAAGCCCTAGTCCTAGTCTGCCATTTCTCCTCCGCTTTTACTCAAATTTCAAAACGGCTAATTAGAGAATGGAAAATGGGCTTTAAATTGAAATTAGTCTCTTCAGCAAAGACAGAAGCAAGGGCTAGATCATTGTTTATTATATCTTTCGGAGATCTTTTCCAGCAGTGGCATGTTGATAGTTGGTTCCATTCTGCAGGCGGAATAACAATCCAGGTCTAAGACCGTAAAAACAGGACCATCCATCCATTTCTACAGAAAGTAATTGGAACAGTCATAAAACCCCACGACGGATATTGTTTCCCTACTACTCCAAGTCTTCCCCTGTTGACGGAGACACTTCACAAATCAAAACCATCAAAAATAGCCATAAAACTGTTTCTGCCCGTCCTTCCTCCATGCCTCCTCCATTCCGCATCGTTCATATAAACCAGCATGGGTTTTACGAGGAGCAGTAATAGCACATCAAAATTCACCTGAGCCTTTTTTCCTTAAAAATGAAAAGAGGTAATCAGAATTCCATGTAAAATGGTGAGTTATAAGACCACCTACAACGACTCAGAGTGCTCATTCCACCAGAAATTATGATTTTCCTCCATATTCTCGTTTTCATTCAATCTCATCCATATTTCCTTATCCACAACCTCATAACACTGGACTATAACGGAGACTAAACGGCCTAAAACTGAGCTAAAAGGACAACCCATTCCGTCATCAATTCCTCTACTTCTTCCATTTCAATAAAGCCGGAAAAACTTGGCAATTTCGCACACATAAAAATATGGGCCATTACTCTCTCCTCTCTCTCTCTGTTTCAAACCAGCGCCATTCAATTTACTTATGCGTGTCCTCAGTTTACATTCCAACTTTCTCTGGCGAGTGCCACTTCAGCTGCATGTCAAGCCATTTCAAACTCAGCGGAACCTCTGCCTGGTCTCTTTCATAAAAAGACAAATTACACAACTCAAAATTATTGAAGTCTTCCCTATTACCCTAGGCTTTCGAGAAACTTGCTCCCAAATGACATCACTCACATAAGCAAAAAAACCTGTAAACGAAATATTCCACTATGCACTCCCAAAAGCTCAATAAAAATCGTTTACTATTCACTTAACGGAGGCAAAACAAATATTCGGCTTTCGACATTAAAATCAGATAAAAAGCTGAAATGGGTTTGTCAGCATGGTAGAAGGCAAAATCTTACCGTTAGTTTTTTTAAAAAGAGGACATTTGAAACCGTTGCGCTTTGAAGTGCGATCAATGCAAATCTAAATCTGCTATAGTGCAGAGAGTTTTTGAGTTCCTAGAGCTCATATAATAAAGCAATAAAGAAATAAAAATCATAAACATATTTCCATTTGACCATTATAGTCAAGATTATTATTTTCACTGAGAAAAAGCAGCTTTTAACTGTGCTACTGTAGCATATAGCTGCTACAGAAGCAAATGTAGCAGCCGAGTTTTTATGCAGTAGTAACACAACATTTTTACGCAACTTGAGAATTGAAAAAGGCACATAAACGTCATCCTGAATTAATTACCCACTTCCTGAACTCTTTTTCTAGAATGCAATGACGGAGGAAATTGTTTAAAGGAATGGTTTCACAACTCAAACTAAATCCATACCACACTGCAGTTTTAACCCTCACTCACTTCCTTTTACCTTAGAAAAACTCATTTTAATCTCAAATTTGCGATTTTCTCAAAATTCAAGTAGTTAAAGAAAGAGGCATTGGAGAATAAAAATGTCATGGACCTCCACCTCCGTCCATTTATTCAATTGCATGTTGATGTTGGTATATTTTTTGCGATCGCATCTCACAAACATTTTTCTGGAAGAAACGACAAAGCAAAAAAAGCAGCGATGCTCTTTAGCTGATCCCAATCCTATATCGGCTCTTATTGTATGATTTTTGGCAATTTTTTTTTGACTCGCCTCTTTACTCATTTCCTTTCTTATTATTATGCTGATGTTTGCAAGATTCCTTTCAAATCAAAGAATGCATCTTGAAAGATGACCTCGGACTGTCAAAAATAATCGAAATTGAGGACATCGTTGGAAAAAACATTTTTTGAGATGCAGTTGTTTGCTTCATTGGGACAAAAACTAAGGTTAACAACGACGAAGGGCGCCTATGAATACTGTAAAGTAAGAGCTATGAAAAAACTTGATTTTGTTTTAACCGGATGCGGCTGAGTCTGATTGCGATGCTCAGGAGCCAAAAAAAATTGATTGTCATTTTATCAAGCGAAATCATTTCTATTGAAAACCTTACTACCCACGCACGTGTTAAATTGTAACCCCGACCCGACGGCGACATTTATTTACTGAATAATGAGTAGACTACCCATTCTGATCTATTAATTCTTCTATTCCAGTGAAAAACAGCGGTGGTGAACGCTCGTTTACGTAAAAGAACTGAGCTTTTGAAATTATGACCAGTGGCTTTGAACTTTTAAAGGACAAATGTAAATAATCAAGAGGGGTCTACATTCTTGTTAAATATTAATTTCAAAGTAAGTTTAGAGAGAAAAATGCGACACAATTTAAATTATGCCGTATATCATCTATATCTGATATTTGTGGAAATTAAATTTCGAAAAATGCTGCCGAGTTAACAACCGCTAGACTACAGTCAAAGCAGATGTGCCGTTGCCGGCTTGGCCTTCCAATTGTATTACAGCAATCTACATAGCTTTAAGCATAAGTCAACAAAAAAAGCGTTGGAGACACAAACTCCAGAGGGATAGCAATAAATTCTACAAAACTAAGTACAGGTACGCATTTGCCTAGATTGATATGTGAAAGTAATAGAAGATATATAAATAATATCGGCAGCTAATTATTTCTTCTGTTGTTCATATATCGAATTTTAAAAATCAATAATACACCCTATTTCATTTGCAGTACAAAAGTGACTTTTCCTACATTTTTAATTATCATATAATTAATTTTCAAACTTGAAATGATGTCGCTGCAGAGTAAGGAGGGTATCATCTCGATGGACATAGCCTATACTGCTAAATATTTAAACACTAATTAATGTCCGAGTCTTGAAATTTAGACATCGGGTAATTCTCACAATTGTCAGCATAAAAGTTCATAAATTATTGCCAAAATACGCTGCTGCTAGCGGGTAATATTGAGTGCATTGGAGCGATGACTCAATTAGAGGCGTGAAAAAAACCGTGTTCATGACCTCCCCATTTCCAGCCCATTGCATGCTATGCTTTACCGGATCCTCGGTGCAAATCCATATAGCTATAGCTACAGCAAATGTTCTGAATTTTTGTACCCGACATTTGACACACAAAATGATGACCGCTTGCAGCCACGTATGCTACTTTTCCATTTCTTGGCACACCTCCTTACTCCAGCGACATCTTGTTTTCCGAGAACACGCCAATAGCTTACAGCTGTAAAATACTAAAACTCTTTGTACAAAAGTACTGAAATAGCCTCATAAATAGCCATTGTTCAATTTTTCAATGAATTAAACATTAGTGTATGCAACTTAGCTATGCTCTATCTAATTCGTGAACTCTCTAAATGCCCGAAGTTTTTATGAAAAGCAAGTAAACGCAGTTAGTGCTAACCTGAAATCGGCGATCCTGTCGCCCCCCTTGCGACTTGTTTTTCTTATGTACTAAAATGTTGTCCCACTTCAAGTAGGATGTTGAAGTAAAATTTATAAATTTTCTCTTGTGATGTACGTCCTCTCCAGTGGCGACAAGTTAAAATTACGTTTCGATTTTCTCCGACGAGAAGCACTCAGCCAATAAAAAATTCTTTATAAGAACTACGTATTTTTAAAAAATGGAAGGACACCGTGAAGCTGTATTCTCGATGACCTCGTCGCACCGTTTACTTCGCACTGAAAATCCGAAAATCACACGTACATCTTCTATAGATACATTTCAGCTCTTTATAAATTTCTAAACAGTTATTAAAAGTATATATATTCCAATAAAAATCCGTTTTGCAATATATTATACAAGGTGGGGAGAAATCATTTGTTCTGTTAATCACTGACGAACTCATTCTAGACTTTCTTTTCCTCTCCCGCACCATTTTTTCACGCCCAGGTCGATTTTTTGACCTTGCTTCACCCTGACATTTATTGATTGCTTTCCTCGAAAAAGCGTACTTCACAGCTTAGCGTGTTCATCACTCTCACATCCATGTTTTTACTTTAACGGAGAAACGGCTAACGCGCTTCAACAAAGAAGTGACAGTTTCAAAATTCCATGGCCAATACCTTCTCGCTAACCGCTTGCCAACTTTGAATATTTCTACTTTCCATATTTCTCCAGACGTGATCAGCAACCCCTATTTCGAAATATTGAACTCACTGGTCACAGATTCAAAAAAAAACTTTGTTAAAAAGTATTGTTACGAGCAAAATTCCGAAAATTCTTTTCTATTCTAAAACTAAATTGCGTGTAATTCTACCACGGTTAAAAATTTAAAATGCGTCTAAAATATCGATTAAATTTTTTTTTCCTAGCTAGCCTAACGTTACATCTTATTAATTATTCTTCTAGTCGTCACTTCAGTTAAAAAAATTTTTTGTTTCTTTTTCGTCAAATCTGTAACATGAAACTGTACCCGAGGGAAAATATTTTTTTGAGAGAATAATATACATACGAAAAAATAAAAAGGTATAAAATACTGTGTGCATTGCAAATGCAACACGGCTGCTGAGGCTGATGATAGTGTGTACTTTTTTTGTATTTACCATAATAACATTAAAAGTTAGATAAGTGAGCCCAACAAAGTGGCAAGGTATACTCCTTTTCTATGTCTCGTTCTGACTTTCTATCCTCACGGTTTTTTGCTATTTTCAATTTTGTGCTGCAAATGCACAGTTTTGGTCGTGAACAGTATGAGTTGGGGCAGAGGAGAGTTATTTCAATTCCAAACGTTCTTATGGACGAGATGGGGAGAGGAGAATAAACCTTTTTTCTGAGGGTGATGATGCTTCATTCAATGTATTTTCTGAGAACTGGTGGACGGCCAGTACATAAGGTACTCTGCCACAGGAAAAAAATAATATTTAACCCTTTTCTAAAGCCATCTCTACAACAAAAAAGTACCTACTATTACCTATGTTGTGAGGCAGCGGATTATTGTAGGAACAAAGACTTAGAAATAACACATACTGAAAAACGAGCAGGCATATCCAGATTCCATAGACCGAAAAAAGGAGAAAAAAGGTTTTCACGTTGAAAAACAATGGACTGCTCCTATCCTGTTGACGATACTTGATACTTGAAGAAGGTCCTCTCTGATAAAGTTGCCAGCTNACATACTGAAAAACGAGCAGGCATATCCAGATTCCATAGACCGAAAAAAGGAGAAAAAAGGTTTTCACGTTGAAAAACAATGGACTGCTCCTATCCTGTTGACGATACTTGATACTTGAAGAAGGTCCTCTCTGATAAAGTTGCCAGCTACCTTTAAAAAGGGAAATGAGTTGTGTTTAGAAAATGGTTTTTGTCATTGCAGGCTACATTTAATTAGTTGCATAGGTACCTGGAGATAATAGTAAGTGACAATGCGTAAAAATAGAATAAGCTCGTTTATGACTTATTGCCTAAAACATAAACTAGTTTTAGTACTAAACTACCTACAACCTTTCCTCACTCTTCTGGACTATATACAGTAATATTATATGCATTTTCATTTCACCAAAAAAAATATTTTTTAAATTTACATTCACACATTCCAAGAATGAGGCTTTTGTCTTACCTTTTGTCACTGAGATTAACTGGAAAATTTTCTTAGATATGCATTTTCATTTCACCAAAAAAAATATTTTTTAAATTTACATTCACACATTCCAAGAATGAGGCTTTTGTCTTACCTTTTGTCACTGAGATTAACTGGAAAATTTCCTTAGATTCTAGAAATAGTTGTCACGTAGTCACGTTGGCCTCCAAAAAACACTGAAAGTATATAAAAAGACATAGTTATTGCCATGAATATATCACAAGAAGCTATTTACAATGATTTCTATAGAAAACTTAAATATCTTGATGATAAAACTGATTAACTTATCAGCTCTGATGATAACTTATTTTATTGAGCGTGATAAATAAAAATATGGCTAAAAATCACCGATAAAATGGTATCCTCGTGCTCCTTTCTGTAGTAGATTCACTAAAACCACGTAATGACTGTTAAAAAAATATTTAAGATTAATTAAATTAAACTTTCGATTCGTTCTTAATTTTAACTTTCTGTTATTACTCCCAACTTCTCCAACTTCTCCAGCTACTCCAATTATCATAACAACGGCAATGCAGGCAGAATTAATACTACTTCTTCTTGTTGTGATATGAGGAGGGGAAGTACGTAAATGTCAAACGCTGAGTTGTATTATGCTAATTTTTAATCTTGGAGTTGGCGCACTGGTGCCGTCTAAATGCTCTATGGAAATTATTACGTTTGCTAACAGGGTTCGCGGGGACTCGTCAGAATGAGACACTTCCATGGTTCGCGTTAACATCATTCAACGCAACCAACCAAGCTAGTTCACTCTCACATCAGCGTAAGTATGTGTGCCTTACAATTTCTGTATGCACTTTTCTCAGTCGTCACGTTGTTGAGCGTAATTTTTGAATGTAAAAATTTTCCTTTTCCAACTTAAAAGCAAAAATACTGAATCCAGTTTCATACATTTGCACGCAATATTATACCTGCTGCTGCGCAAACAACGTTCCACAACATATTGTAAACGTAATAAAGCTTCATTGCAGTACATAATTAATGACACAGACTTCCAAGTAACTTACAGAGTAGACCGTCATTATTTAATTAAGAAAAAATATCGTATGCATCATCTTACAAATTAACATACATAATTAATAAAGCGACCAATTGTCAATATGTACATTTTAAAATTGCATTTTAAATTGCATCTACTGAAATTTGAAGGTATGAAGCCTTATCACTGAAGCCAAGCAAGGAATAAAAAACCATGAGGAGGCTTTTTTAAAAAAATTTTCTTTACTTCAGATGCTCTTCCTAAATCCTAACCGTTTGTCTTTGTTGCTTTTTCACAAACAGGCATATAGATATTGGTGAGATGGTACTTTGTGAATAGCCCATTTCAGTATTATGTAAGTTTTTACTCTGTTACCCTTTGCCGAACTCTTGGGTTTTGTTGCAACCACGTAAATGAAATGGTAAACAACATTGCTAAAAATTCTTATACACCACCACACACCACGTATTTGCTACGTCTGTACAAAGGATTGAGGCTGAAGCTCACTCCGCCAGTATTTCACATTTTCGTTCGTCGTGGCCTCACACTTCTCCCCATCGTTACATTCCTTTCCCTCACATCAGTCAGAACAAATGTGAGAAATTCAAGCACGTTCGAGATGGATTCCAATGACGTTGATAATTTTTAGTGGTAAGGGGGCGCTGTTCTGCTGCTGGCTCAGCTCACCTACTATGTTTGCCTTTGCTCGTCCTACGAGCTACGTAGCTTGTGGCTGCAAGAATGGTTTGTCTCTGAACAACTTTGATGCACAAAAATGATCCAGAGAGAATTGCTTTTATAGAGCGCTGCAGGTTTTTCTCGTTGCCAGACGGGGAATGTAGCTAAATAAGCATAGTTTTGAACTAAGGAAGAAGAATTGAACGAAAAAAACGGCCGCATTAACAACTCCACTGCAAAAGGGAAGGTGAGGTGGTGGTTGAATATTTCTTTCTACTCCCTAGTCTAATGCCAAAATGCTGGGTGGTGAGGACGAGGAGGAGGCGGTGGAACATTGCTTATTGCTTACAGACATGACATGTCTCCAAAATTTTTCACAGCCGCATCGTGCACACATATAGCAGGGAAAAGAGGCACCAAGTATTTTTGGATACATTTATTTGGCTGCTGCTTGAATGTTGAATCGGAGAAATGATGGAACTTAGGCCTTTCGTTTTATCCACAGAGCACACACAGCCAAGTGCCAACTGCTTTGTAAAAGGGCAAATCCTATTACCGTCATCATAAGCTTCGACTGAGGCGGCCACCATATTAAGCCAACGGTTTCATAGAATGTGGCGCTTATAAAAACAACCCAGTTTCAAAGAGGAAATGGCCAACATGCAATGTAGAAATTGAGTAGCACTCATGTAAAAATACTATACCTTATCCTCCCGGCCAAAAAAAAAGCTGTGCATGCCAGTAAGTTAACTTTGCAGGAGTGAAGTGGAGTTTCAAGTTGCAGCGTTTTGTTGGCAAGAGAGGAGTAGGACAGGAGATGAGCGCCAGTCCAGTTAGGAGGATTGGCCGTAGTCCGCCGCCTCATTCATCTCTGTAAAAAAAAACATTTTTTTTGTATTTTCTTCTCGATGCTGTAATGTTTTATTTCATGACGGTTTTTGCATACCGCTTCTCTGCAAGAAGAGAGGGAAAAGACTTGACAAGAGGAACAAAAGGTTGGGACGCCGTAATCTAGCGGTTGCACTAGAGCCTTTCTTTAATTTGTTTATACTTTAGCAATAAAAAATAAGTTGACATTTATGGCGACAGCAACTGCATGCAAGAATATTTTTTAAGAAGATCCTAAACATTTTGCAGCTATTTTGTGATGACTCAAGATTCCGCTCGCTGCATTTTTTAATCCTTTTTCTGCCATGAATCTTATGATTGTCGGTGCATGACATCACTAAAAGTAAACATTTAGAGTTTGAGAGTTAATTTATTGCTAAAGTTAAGTATACTTGGGGAATGGAGTGCATAATTTGAGATATAAATACCATACTGAAGTAGGGATGCATTCATTGCATTCTGTTTTCAGACTGCTGCTACCGTTGCCGTAGCTGTCCTCTATCGAATGAATGTATGCTTGAAGAGGCCGAGGCTCAAACTTGATTTTCAGTCAAATCGTTCGTGAAATGAACTATGCACAGCAGCAGTGAAAACTTTGTCCTTTGTTCATGTGAAAGTAATTCGATGATTGTGATTAAATAAGTAAAAAATATATTTGTACAAATTTTTAGACTTTTTTCATTTCCCTTTATTGCTTATTAACCCTTTAATAGAAAACCCAGGTGATGACATAAATAGAAATAAAATTAATTGCAATAAGTTAGTTTATTAAAATTGGTTGTGCTGAGAGCGAGTTGTAGAGCAGTCGATTTACTCTGTATTAAATCCTTGCGCGTTAGTATTAATTGACCACCAAGTTCCTTTAGGATAGGTTCCGGGGAGAAGCGGATACTCGTTCACTTGCTCTTGTAACATTTGCTTGGGCTGCTCAGTCTCTACGCATCGTGGTGGTCTCTCGTATGGAATCACATCCTTGGAGTAAATGGCTACATATTCGGACTCCTTTGAAGCCTCCTTTTGCTTATGTCCTCCGTTAGGAATGTATCTCTGTAAAGTACGGCTTTCTCCAAGATTCTCTTGATCGGAGTAGTGGCTGGAATGGGCTGGAGATTCCATTCCAGGAATGACTATAGGGCATTCGTTAATTTGTGGAAGGTAGCGGTGATCCTCCTGAAGTTGGTTTCTTCTTGCAATAGTCCACTTTATATGACGGGAGCAGACTTCGCTTACTGGGAGGCCGGCTACGGCCTGTGGTGCGTTAACTATCGCTTCCAGATAAAGATCTGACCATGTTACATTTGTCATCCCAAGTCTGCCTAAGTAGGCTTCGGAGCGTATCTCACTATCGCAAATTCCATAGCCAGGTATACGATTATAGTACCAGAGGACTCCCATGCACTTCTCGTTTCGCATGGCGACTCCGCCCACAGTCGAGTATGGCTTACCAGCAGTTTCGTATTGACATCCTAGTTAATCAGAAAATTTAAGTTTGTTGAAATTTGATGAAATATCTGGCAGTGTTCACGATAATTTGATTATTTTTATAAATATGTTAGCATACTTGTGATTAATTGATCTCCTGGAAGAATGGTTCGCTCTTTTCTCAATATTCGGGTCTGCTGGAACAGGAAGTTATAGTTGTCATCGTAGGAAATCCAGGGCAACTCCTCGCCATCTCGAATGTGCAAGAGCCTTACTCCCTTCCCAGCAAAGCTTGTATGGAGACTACTGGCAAACACTTGGATACCTGTTCTTGGCAACATTTCTTTCGTACAGCCGGATCCACATTGTCCAAAAATGAGATGAGATAAACTGCTGGGTGGAATGAGAAGTGATGGGGAACCTGGAACTTTGTGCCCGATTACCATCAATCCCGCATCATGCTTCCTGAGAATGTCCGTGTAGAATACTTCCAGAGTGAAACGAAGCCTAATCCCAGGAGTAAAAGTAGGATTCTCGTAATGTGTTTGCAACATATAGTATTCGTTAGGACTTTCCGACATTGGAATGCCAACGTGATCTGGCAGAAATACAGCTTTTCCATTCATCGACCAAACGTGAACAGGTTCTCTGCAGTTCATGGCGGGTATCTTATCACCGGGCGACTTGTGCGTGTAACACTGTTCTCCCCGATTTCTAGTATAACGCTCGAAGAAAGCAGCTGCATCGCGACCTTCTGGGGGATGGCAACGGTACAGAATAAAGTGATTGATGAAACGACGCTCAAGTCCAGTCTGAAATACTGTATTAAACTGAAATAATAAAAAACAGTATATATTAATTTTTTTTACTAATTCCTATTAGTTTAGCAAATTTATAATCAAAGAACTTCCACACTGTGCTCCGCTCACCCCAACAATATGTTGCTTATCCTTGAAACGAGGTGCTTTGTGGAATGTACAAGTGTAGTAGGTTTCCTTAGGGGGGATCACTTCAATTTTATGAATAGGCCACACTTTGAGGTCACCCAGTTCTTTGGGATTTTTGGTTCTATACTGAGGTTGAGCAACTCTTGGCACCAAGTCTGGATCCAAGATGAAAGCATCAAATGAGCCTCTATTATGGAAATGATACTCTTCCGTGTTATCATTTTCTCCATAGGACCAAATTAAAGAAATAACATCCTCTGTAATTGGGTAGTCTTCTTTATCGCACGTTTCAAAAGGTCTAGAGAAACTGAGGAAAGTATGAGGTCCGCTTTCAAAAGCGGCATGAAGAGTCCAGTCTTGGTGGTTATCAATCATGGGCATCTGATTTCCAATTGCGTGCCTGTCCGTAAAGTATGGCTTGCCGTCAGGGCTAACTCCTCCAATAATTAAATCTGCTCCGGTCATTTTGCCCCTACGACTCATTCCAAATCCAACATATCCATTTGTCTCAGCCGTAACATTAAAAATTACTCGTTTATTTTCCCAGTCCACCATCCACTCCAGAATATATTTTCCTTCTCCATCCAAAGTTTCTACATGACGATACGGATTGCTATCCACCAGATAACCTTCTACCAGCAATAAGCTGGAAGCACCGAGAACCACAAATAAAATTCGGAGGAACATTCCTCCATCGCTCCACCTGCCTAAATACATTTTATGCGCACTATGTAATTTCCACTTTTAAATTAATAATCTCACTTCACTCCACTACTCACTTCTGGAAGCTGTTCAAACGAAATGAGCTGAATCCTTTGAGAGCCAGCTGTATTTTATCTGAGTTGAATTGAGGCACTATAGAGCACCTGCAGCTACTCCAGCAAGAACCTACCTCATCATCTTACACCCTTATCTGATAAATTGCATTAATTTCTGCTCAAATCCAATTAAATGATAGCGCAGTACCTACAATGTACCTTTGTAACGGCTGAAATTCAGCAACACGCAACATTTTAATGAGTTGTAGGAGTACTCATCGCCATTTATAATTTACACTTTTAGCCCTAGCTCCAGTAATAAAACACTTAATCATTCTTGTTGTTTTTTGTAACTGTAGTCTGATAAAAATACAAGTGTTTTCATTTTTTGCTGGAAATGGATGTGTTTTGGCAAGGAAAAAATTTTGCAGGAGAGATTGAAGTGCATGAATAATGAATATGATAGGTTCTTACTTAAATCGGCATAATCCAGTATAAAACATTTTGGGTTATTAGCCTTGGATTACAGAAAAACTAGTATTCCTCTCTGTTAGTTGTGAATAGTAATGAATAATGAAAAACGCTATAACATAAAACTTAATCATTTAACTCCAAGAGCCAGCGGAGCATAACGGCGGCTCTCCTCCGCTGCGAAGTGAGAAATGGTACATGTACTAAACAGGGCTGTAATTATGCTGGCGCTACTGATCTTACTAAAGCTGAAAGCGATATGCGCTGCATTTTGCATCTAGAGCTCAATGCGAAATTAATTTTTGTTAAAGATTTTTGGAATTAATTAAATTACATCTACAATTGATCGAGGGCTATTATCAGCAAGATTCTCCATAAATGTTGAGAAGAGTCTACGCATTCGCATTCCTGCTGCTTTACGGCTTTACCCACGCCTCACTGCACCTCATTAAGCTGATGAGATGATTGGCTTTGGAGCTCTACACTGCTCAGATCTTCGGACCTCTGGTCGAAAGAATATTTGTTTTTGTTTACTTCTTTTGAGATACAGAGCGGTAAAAAAAAGTGCTGGGATGAAGGTCACTGAAAAATTTTGGAAATTTTTTTGGAACTTTTTTTTCTGGGTAAGGTTTGCAAGTTTCCATTTCAGACGTGATCCATAAAAAAGTTTTATATGTACCTTTATGAATACGCTAGTATGCAGAAAACTGCCTCGGTTGACTGGAAATGAAGAAAAAAGCATTTCATATGCGCTAAAATGAATACTACGAAACTCTACTCTGGAGTAGCAGAATGACTCAATATACGGCTCGCATAGCTTTGGTTGCTGAATGAGTTACGAATTACGAATAGATTTTGAGATATGATATGGTAAAGTATTTTTTATAATTGACACGGTACTGCTGAAGTTTATGAAACACTTTTTGAGAAGGGAATACGAGAATGCAATAAGAAGCTTTACTCCATTAAAAAATATTTTTATGGATGTTGGGAGGGCTAATGGCCTTGTCCGTAATGCAACTTACATCTTGAAAGTCTAGTACGTTCAAATCAAAATAAAGCTATAATTTTCCATCGGTACTAGCTTCCATTTCTTTTATCTGTTATGAATAATCTTTTGCAAGCGTCATAAATATTTGAATCTATAACTCGGCTTTTTAGTATACCGCGTTCATACATTGTGCAAATGCCACAAGAAAATTGGGGATTTTTTTATGTTGCAGTGTAATTAAAACAATGATTAATTTCTGTGAAAGTATTTCCTAGTTCATGATGAGCAGCAAAGGCTGAACTAGCCCCAGTTACATATGCATGTACGCAGCGGAGCTCCTTCCCTTGAGTTAAGATATGGCGAAAATGAGCTAACTGTAGAAATTAAAGTACATTCTGTCACAGGCATAGCCAGCCTCCGAAAAAAGATGTACAATGAGCTTTATACTATTTGATAAAATATATTCTGGCGTACTTATTGCTTTTATACCTCTCCTTTAACTTGTCGGTAGTTGTTGAAAAAGCCATTGAGGAACGCGTAATTGGGCACCAATATTTAAGTGTCACAGCGCACCGAGGAAGTTGCCACGTCGAAGCTTAAAAATGGCATAACTTTCAAGTTTCAAGTTGCATGGCAAACTCTACCAGCATGTAGACTAAATACTCTAGAGCAGAATGCTTCCACATCATAACTCACCACCAGAGAAAACTGAATTGCAGTATTTCGCCCGTACAAATATTATATTTTAATTTCTGTGCAAATTAAAAATTAATTTTGATTTAATTTTCAGCTAGGTATTTTTAGTCGTTAAATCAATCATTAGTTTCTTCAGATTTAACGATTGGGAATACTGAGCTGAAAACTAAAAAACTCTTCGAAGACTTCAAAATCAACTTTCATCGTGTGGTTTTTGCTCTCTGAATTTTTTGGAATTGAATATCTTCGCCCCAGAGGACAAAGATTATTTATACTATATGTATAAACTTGTGCACTGGAGTGACTAATATTCACTTCCAGGAAATTTTTGATCTGAGCAAAATAAACCTTCCCATTCGAAGACTTCAGAAACAACTTTCGTCGTGTGATTTTTACTCTGAATTTTTTGGAACTGAATATTTTCGCTCCAGAGGACATAGATAATTTATACTGTATGTATAAACTTGTGCACTGGATTGACTAATATTCACTCCCAGGAAATTTTTGATCTGAGCAAAATAGGCCTTCCCATCCCTATTCGAAAACATCAAGAACAACTTCCGTCGTGTGGTTTTTGCTCTTTAAATTTTTTGGAATTGAATATTTTCGCTCCAGAGGACAAAGATAACTAATACTGTATGTATAAACTTGTGCACTGGATTGACTAATATTCACTTCCAGGTAATTTTTTATCTGAGCAAACTATATAGACGTTCCCATTTACCATTCCAGAGAGAGAGAGGGAGCTCATCTTGAATTGAATTCTTGGGTTACTAATTGTGAGGTTGATATATCGCATTTTAACCTTAACATGTTTTTAATTAAGATATATACTTTATTGAAATTACATTCTTGTACGTGAGCAATATACAAAGATCAGTTTTTTTTTCTTAAAATATCTTATAGATCACTATCAGCTTGGACCACTGTCCTGTGTCCGTTTGGAGGTGCACTGAGGCAGAGAAGGAGTGACCACCGCTCTGTTCTTACATCTTTCTATTATCCTGTAGAAGTGGTGCTTCTTCCGACTTCGTCTCCTCCCCTGTCGTATCTTCTCGCGATGGTTGGGGCAACTTATAAGTTGGAGAATACACTGCCGTACTTTTCGATTATAAAAGTTGGACTTTTCGAACTTGGTAGAGTTCACCATTTCGGTCAGGTAACGAATAGGGATTTGTCTTATCTTTATTTGGGAATGTTTGCTCAGGTTGATAAAAGCTTTTCGATAAGTGCGCGCCTTTCCAGTTACAGGATTAATTGCCAGGAACCGCCCATGTGTTCTGTTTGAGTGGGCGTAAGAATAAATTCCTACTGCGGCCTCATAGCTTTCATCTGGGCTGAACTCATATGTTTTAAAAAAGCAGTCTGATAGCGGCCGTCGGCGCCTCCCTCTCTCATCTTTTTTTCGGGGATGTCGAATTTTCCCCCACTCATCTCGTCGGCCTCCGCTTCCCTGTGTTTTCAAATTCGAAAATTATTGCATTTTTCGTGCTATATCATTTCATTTACCAATGGCTTTCATATAACATTTTGACCTTTAGCTGGAACAATGGCAGTTTTTTTATAGTGTACAGTCTTCCTTTCCCGTTCATACAAATCCAGTGCTGCGTAGCTATTGCCTCCAATGCATACATTCTCTCGCCCGAACCCTTCTCATGGATCATTTGCTGATGAAATACACCTGAAAAAAAGCATAAAATACAAAAATGGTATTATTCTTCAAGTTTAACAAAATTTATCATTCATTTTTTTTTCATTTTTCATCCTATGCGGATTAAGAAATTCATGCATCCGGTTCTGCGGTCGGTCGGAAAGAGGAAGGATATATCCGTAAAGGACTTTTTCACTTACTGTAGAGAGTGGGACTGCCGTATTTCCACTCAATACTCCCATCCAGTTTTATTTTCAGCGTGACGCGAGTCTCATCCTGATGCATGATGTAGTAGCCTCCACGCTGAAGAAGATCATCTTCTTTACTTCCATTCTCCTGGAAAGCGGAACAAAGTATTCTAGCTCTTGCCCCAAGCAAAAGTAGCACTAGCAGCCTTGCCGTACATGATACAGTAGCCATCAGTCAGATCTTTTGTACACAAAACGTGCACCTTTGAATTTTTGAAGACTTTTAAAATAAGCCTTACTTTGAAATAGTTAACTTAGTTGCATTTTCAAACTCTTGGGGCATTTTGAGAATAGTAATCACTTATAATTATAGGAATTAAGTCACTTGTAAATATCTCACTGAAAAGTTTGACTTTATTGGTGTTGTCACATGCAGCCATTTGAAATTTACGTAAAGCTACAACCTCATAATTTAATGATTTAGCACAGTTTTCATGTCGTTTCCATTTAGCATTGTGTTCACTTTTACTAGTCTTTGCAATATAGTCACAATTATTATTTGCCACCTTTCGCGTACACTTCATTTTCGCACGATTGGAAGCATCAACCTGCATGTCTTCACTGTAACTAATGGCATCTAATTTAACTAGCACTCTCTCAACTAATCATTGAACTGAATAATTCCATTTAAATGGGTACTGAGCACTTGGACAGTTGTGAAAAATTTGTTTATATTCATGGAGTTTTTCAACCGTTAAATTATAACTTTTATAACTACTACACACTGTATTTTTCATGGGGCAAATTGCAACATGTTCATCTACACATACCCACGCACGTGCACATTTGATACAAAAAGTCAAAAAAAGAGTGCCCCTTCACCAACGTAACAGCACGAAAAAACAACTTCACCGTTCAAAGCCAGGAGTAGCAGCATGACAACTCACAACTTCAAGCCACGCACTGACAGGAAGAGATATACGCCGACCGAGATCTACCGTCAAATGTCTTTGTTTCTCCCCCTTTCCTCTTTTTATAATGTTCTTCCATCATTTCAAAGCCTCTACAAATAATCCCATTTTATAGGCATTCCAGGATCCAGAGTCCAATATAATTCATATTTCATCTGCAGCTGACATGCAACTAATGCACTTTTTTGCTTAAATCATTTCAGTAATCCCATTAATAGCGAGTGCCTATAGGTATCTGGGTCAGAGATAGTCGCTCTGACGCCTGTAGAGACTTGCATTCGGAGCCTGACTATTTTCTTTGCGACGAATTTCTTCAGATGGACGGACACTTGTCTTGGCTCATAAGCATAGTCATAACTATAACATAACCATTTAAAAATAATAATTTCCTTCATATTTTTAATCACAAATTCTCTAAATGGTTTTTAGATAGAGGTAACTGACCATGAACATGAAAGGAAAGCGAACGAAAATATAAGATTAATTTGCCAAAATATTTTTAACAGTTGATCCATTTGCTCATTTGCTGATTCAACAATACTTCTATTATTTTGATAGTACTGGAAAATTCATGGCTAAACGGATGTAGTAAAATTTTATGTTGCCGTTTACCGAAACTTTATTTTATGTTTGTTTCTACTACGCATATCTGTCTCTTTGAATAAATGATTTCATAATAACTTAATTTGCAATCATGAACTGAAAATACATCAAATTATTTGTAGAAGAGAAGAAAATAAAATTCCCCTTTCTCAAAAAATATTTATGGCGATACTAATGACGTGCGATAAGAAAGAGAAAGAATATGGTGATGATGATCTTTTGCATCCTGTTATCTGGCTGAGTCTACATTATGCATTTAATTTTTTTTATTATAAAGTCGGCGGTTCGCCTTTCGCTCGTCTAACTTGTCTAACCTATAATATCTTAACTCCATAACACCTTCAACCTTGAAGTGTGCGGTTATTGAAACACAAGATAATTTTAAAATGTCTGCTCATTTCAGGATTCCAGGCCAACTTTAATTAGCATCAAATTATAACCATTCATTATGTCTTGGGTCATTAAAATTGAATTGCATTTTTAGTGGAGACTGGCTGTACTAAAAGTAAACTAAAATTTCCAATCTATTCAACCCTTCCTTTCAATAATGTGCATGTGGTTCGAGTTTTAAGGCGATGTTCTATGAAAAGTGCTAGATCTGCAAATAAGTAATTGATTTTGCTACGATCAGTTCAGAGATAGTAGAGTTTTATAAGCAGAGAAATGTTTTTGAAAGAATTAATAAAAACATTGGATAATATCATTTGTATCTGTATAGATTTTTGAGTAGAAAAGCTGAGGCGTACCTCAAGCCGGTATGCTATTTTTCCATCTGATTTCCCTTGTGCTGCTATTAAAACTGCAAATAAAATAACCTGATTATCAGATATGGTTGGGTTATTGTAGGTAGCTCTCATCTTTCTTCTTCTTCTTTTTGTAAAACGAGACGAGTTGACACTTGACTTTGTCGTGTGCATGTCAGTCCACCCACGCGCAGCAAGCAGGACGACATGGCCATATCCATCAAAAGATTATGCGAAGATGATCAGCGAATAGTAATAGTAATGATAATGATAATGATGCGCATCATACTCTTCACTGTCTTCACACTCTCGTTCGCTGAGTCCACGCATCCATATCCACCACCTGTCCTGTTTCATTTTCTGCACCTTATCCAATCCGATCCAAATCCAAAAGTCCAAATGCATATCATAATCTCTCAGTCAGTCTCAGCACTTTTTTTTCTTAGAAAAATATGTATACAAGACTTGTTACTCTTCTTCCTTTTCTGGAGAGTTGCGGGAACAATTCCTCACTTGTACAATGTTGTAAACAGAGTCATTCCTCTCTTCCAACTTTATTTATTGACATGTTAAGCTTGTAACGACAACCACGCACGGTCACGAAGAACAGTAACTAGCTTTTTGCCACTTTCAATCAGTCTCAACACTTACGCTACCCTTTTCTAGTTCCGTTAGCTTCAAAATATGGGGCAAGTTGAGATTTGCAAAAAATATAATGCACGCCAACAGAAATCTAACGTTCACAGAACTCGCTGTCTTTTTCAAAACCTCAGAAGTGTTGAATGTGCAGTTGTCCTGCCACAACTCAGAAGTGACTGCAGCGGATTACACACGGAGGAGCTAATGAGGCAGGGCTGCGGACTGCCAACCGCAAAATGGAAAGCAGAGCAACTGAATATGATGATGAGGTGATCCCGAGTTGAGACTCTTGAGAGACCCGACGTGAAAAGTGTGAGGTGAGGAGATGATAACGTGGTTGTAAGTTGGGATTTTGGGATGTATAATATGATGGGAGGTGGACGTAATAAGGCAGGACGTCGTCGTCACCATCATTATCATTATGACATTCGGCTTGCTCAGTTATTAGTTGAGTCCCCACCTACACTCCTCTTATTTCGGAACGAAGCCGCGAGAAGACTATGCCCTCTTTTAGAAGAGCTCTTTTTCAAACTAATGTGCATAATTTTAAATGTTAGTTTTTCTCCTCAACCCTCTCCTCTCCCAACCACATGGGCAGGTAACATGAACTAATTGAAGGGATGAACATGGGGTGTACTTTTGGTGTAAACCGAGGAGCTCTATGCAAGTCACAAAACACCTTTCTGAGGAGGACAGCCCAAAATGAACAAAAGGTGTATGAAACGAAATGTTCCCTGCATTTATATAGAAAGTCCGTTCTAAAAGAAATGGAAAAAAGGATAGGGAGCGCGTGCTCAACTCAATGGATTTTGATCAAAAAGACCGAAAATGGAAATTATAGAAAAGTTTCCGCAAACAGGGAAAAACAGCATTATTATTATTTTTTTAAAAAAAAGAGATCAAATAACATTTTAGAGGTTCATAGCTACAGATTTTCGATTTTAATTCAAAAATAGAAATGTTCAATCCCGTCGGTTTCTTAAAGGCCAGATTTCTTTCATTAATTCCATGCTATGTGAATTTTGTCCTACAATGCTGTGCCAACCCTGTTCAGCTCCGATATTGTCTTTATATCCTTACTCGAGTTTTATTTGAGAAAAATCTTTTTTCTGATTTCCCCCTATAATTTTGAAGTATTTTTACCGATTTCGTCAGCTCTTCTTGGGAGGTTTAATAAAAGTGATGTAATTCACCAATATTAAGTCCGTTTTATGCCACTCTTTGTTCAGAGGGGGCAACCTAAGGTTACATGTGTGTTTTTTGTTTTGTATGCATACTCCCGATAAGATCTCAGAATAAGTTAGTGTTTGACCTCCATCCATCTGCTTGACGTGAATGAGTCACTTTGACGAAACACCTGCAAAAATTGTGTCTCTCCGAGCTCAACCTTTTAAAATCCCTTCTTTATTTCCCTGCACACAATTATCAAGCCCAGACGAAGACCCGCTTTTCTCCACCTTTTCCTTTTTCAAAATGACAACAACAGTTCAGCATCACTGCAATAAATTAGCCCCGTTTCTTCCGTTTTTCCATTAGTCTCTTACCTCCACTTTGACACAGAGCTGTGAAGCTGATTGATATGCGTTTTTTGTCTCGGACAGCATAACAAGCCACACGAGCCCCTTCACCTAGCACACTACAAAACAAATTTGCAAAACTGCAAGAATAAAATAATTTCTTGGATTTTTATTTGATGAATGAGATCATCTCATTATCATCAGCAGCTATCAGACGATCTCTCAAAAAGCAACGTACGTCATCATCATCTCACCCTCACCAAGTGGTACACGAGGGGAAGCAGTGTCTGGCCTGCGAAGAAGCTGAATTTTGATTGCACTTAGGAGGATTGAATTTTGTAGTGAAATTTGTTAATGCTCTGTATAATTTCCATATAAATGAGTGGGAATTGGGAATATGATGGGCCGGAAGATGAAGAACAAGAGAGAGGTGTGTCAAAGCATGTGATGTGGTAGGCCATGGTTAAGATTTTATGTGAGATCATCCTTTTTTACCCTCTCGTCTTTCTCTAACCTCATTCAATCAGGCTTGAAAAATTTAAACAAGAGAAACCGGACGGGATCCATCTCGTAATAAAACAAATAAAAAAGAACAAGCTGAATTGTTGTTGTTGTTGGTTGATGATGATGTTGGTGAGTTTTTAGATGATTTGGTTGATTTAGTGGACCACCTCGAGCGATATAAATATACATGCTGAACCACCGGCACGGTGTGGTCGATGGAGACAAGCAGACTGATCGAACCAGTCAAGAGACCTTGTTACTCGGATTTTGATGGGAGAGTCTTCCTCAGCTCACGCTAATTGGTCCAATCATCACGTCATCATCACCCAATAAATCACTCACAATTAATCTACCAAAATAAATAACGTAGAAACATATTATGATGATTGATAATGAAGATGATGAACACATCATCTTATCCAAGTAGGTGGTCTTCATGTCATTCTCATCATCACCACCACCCTTGCCAAAATCAAATTATCGAATAGACATAAAAAATTCCCCACAAAAATAACTTACACCCTGTTCCGATTCAATTGTGTAACTTATTTTTAAACACATTTTTATTACTTCACATTCCATTGCTCATCAGCAGAAAATAAAATAAATGAATTAGCTCCCATCCCAGTAAAATCCCGTTTACAGGAGAAAATATCTACATTTTTTTCTACGTGATCACTGAAACTTTTTCGAACATTGAACTTTTTTGACAGTGAGTACAACTTGAATATTACATTTATAATTGATTTTTTTGTTAAGGCAACGATTGTAAGGCCGTGCGTGACCACCACTTCATACTAATAATTTTCCTTTTCCTCTGAAGAAAATGTAAGTGGACAAAAGTACCTCGGCCAGAACTGACTAAAGAAAATACAAAAATGGTTCTCAAAATTTAAATATTAGCTACCATTTAATGGGTGATATGACTGATTGACTGAATGTGATTACTTAAATAGAACTAGAGGGCTGAGATAAAATTCTTCTACTACTTGACTTTTTCAACGTACAATGCTACTACCAATTAAAATGTAATAATTAGTAATAACCTTCGGTCTATAGTAAATCACTAACAACCTTTGAATCACTCTTGTGAACTAATTCAACTAGTCTGCAAGACATCATAAATATTATAACGTTTTTAAAATATGTACATATCACTAAAAATGGACTGGTTCCATTGACGATAACAAAGTTTTCTTTAGATTTCATGCAAACATTTGTGACTGAAGGAGATCATCATGTGCATTTAAGATTAACATCAGATCCTATTTTCCTGCTCCAGCTGCTTGATTTGTTTCCGCAACTCCATTGCTAGCTTAAACCCGAGCTCTGGACGACGATCCCGTCCTTGCACCATTGGTTTCACCTAGCGAAGAATAACATAAATAAATATTAGTCATACAAAATACTACATAAAAATAATTGCTACTCGACGGGTGTTACCTCCTCCGAGTGGACAACGGTGCCGTATCCCTCTTCGACCATGTTCTTCGTGCTGCAAATATCATCCAACGTGATCCCTCGACAGGCATCATCCACCAAAATAGTTCTGTAGCCGAGTTCAATCGAGTGCATGGCGGTCGCCCCGACGCACACATCATAAGCGATCCCACAGACGTACACGTCCGTCACGCCTTTATTTATGAGCTCCATGTCCAACGCTGTTTTGCTCAGCTTCTGGTTGTCATAGAAAGCAGAGTAGGAGTCCACATCCGGGTTAGTCCCCTTGTAAATGAATGGTGAGCCTTCAACGATTTTTAAATTCTCATGTATCTTTGCTCCCCACGAGTTCTGGACGCAGTGTTTGGGCCATAGCTTCTGCACAGTTCTTGGAGGACCTTCAATCACAACCGTGTCAAAGATTTTCGCCTCTTCAATTGTTTTCACAGCACTGGAGGAGTGGAGTTTACGCGTGTGAAGGTTATCATAGAAGCTGACATGGTTGTCTGGATGCCAGTCGAGTGTGTAAAAAACACAATCGAATTCCACAGTGTCCAGAAGGCGGTTAATAGGCTCCACCACTTCTTCACCGTTATGCTTTGCGGGGCAGTTTGAGATGGAGAGGGAGCCGCTAATGAAGTCGTTTTGAACGTCGACGACAACCAAACACGAGACCGGACGTACTATCTACACTCCCAATTTAAGATATTACTTACATTAAAACTCCAAGCAAAGAATGATTACGATGTAAAGTTACCAGACTAACTTTGGCCATAAAATCATATAATAGGCGTTCTGTCTGCACCACCCGCCACAATACTGCCAAAAGTATTTGCTTTCATTTCTCAATTTCTTTAAGTAATAAAATGGAGTGGACTGAATTTAAGCATTTCTTCTTCCTTCCTCTCATTAGGAAATGGCAGGGGGTAGCTATAGCTACCTAGTTTGGTGCTTGCTAGGGAAAAAATTAGTTTGAGAACGGCTTTCAAATGCCTTTAGCTTGTTGATGCATATATATGCACTTTTCTCCGAAGAAAGTCTTTCGTTTTCTCGGACTAGTCAATCTTAACCAACGCAAAAGAAGCATGCAAGCAGGAAAGGAGTGCGCTGTTGTTCTCGTGAAATGTCGTGGGGGCAAATCGATGAGTAAACTTAAGGCTGGTGCTTGTCACCGCCAGTTACCACTTCTTCAAGCTGACTTAACTACTCCGATTACTTTTTTCGTCTTCTCTGAGCCAACTGCAGTGAGCTCACCTTGAGTTCAACACTGTAGACCAAAGACCAACTACCTTTGTAATCAGGATCTGTACCAAGTCGATCAAGAAAATGTACACACCTAAATGAAGTACGAAACTGATTAAAGATAACGCAGGAACTGACCGAGATTGGAGCTGCATTTCTTATTTACTTTTGCTGAAACGGTACAAGTGTTGCAAGTCAGAATGATATGGTGGACAATAGCGGAGGGTGACACAGACCACCACAAGCTTCTTAATGAGAAGAGGACAGCTACTACACAGAAAATCCCTTTCAAAATCCATTATAATTATATCTATTATCTAGACAAGGGAGAAAGTGTATTTTTAGAGCCGATAAAAAGTTGTCGAATAGACCTCTCCTAAAGTTCCAAGTTTTTCCTGCTATTCCCTGTGTAATGGCAATATTTTTGCTAAAAATAGGTGCTCTTCTCACCTTTTCAATATAAAATATACTGACGGAAATCAAAGTGGACAATATGAGAAATGAAGCTCTGCACGATTTCCTTTGTTATCTAGAACATATGGCAGCCAACAAAACAACAAAGCTACTCCCCACTCTCTTACTTCCATTTCCTATTATCTTTCTCCTTGCTATTGTTCGAAAGTAAAAAGGCTTCTTTCAGTCATTGGAATACAAACAAAAACAAAATTACAAGTTACACTTCCATACGAACATGCCTAAAACGATTTTTGCTCTCACCTTTCGAATCCACTTTTGCCAGCACAGCTCAAACTCATTGATATCAATTAGTCCGTCCTAAAATAACAAAATGTACACATATAGTTACAATTACATAGTATATCATCAAAATACAAAACTTTAAGGTTCATACTTTTGCACTTACCTTATTGATGTCAAAAGTGTCGAACATATCGCGAAGTCTCTTAGGCTCCACAGGATATGGCTTGTCACGCTCATTGCGGAACAAAGCTCGACATAGCACAACGAACTCTGCATAATTCAGGAAACCGTCCCTGAAAGAGAAAAATGAAACATTATTTCCGCATCACTCAAGCCTTTTGGACTATTATTGAAAAATCATATTGTTAACGTATAGGTAGCTCTGCATCTCGTGTCCGCAATGGAGTAGGGACAAAAGTAGCGATTTAGACAAGTATTATGCTTAAGCAAATATTATGACGCCGTAAGGCCTAACTCGTATCGATCAAACAAGGGTGAACATATCACAGTTTTCCACTCTACTTTTCCCTCCACCAAATGTTTTGTACTTATTACTTCACCGATAATTACTGCTTACAGCCTCGGATTTCTTATTTCTTATTGACATAATTAGTAATTAGTTTTCAGACATGACAAAACCTAAATCTCAACTTAATTACAGTTAGTTGAAGTTGAAAATTCCTTACCCATCTCTATCAAACGAGGAGAAACAAGTCTCCATAGACTGTGATGGGGAAACTGGGCCAACTTCTGACCTGTCTTCTTCCTGCTGACCTGTCGAAGTGGAGGTGGACTCCTCCAACTTGTTATGATTTTTTCCTTTACCACCACAAGAACCTGCCTCTGTTGTTTTAGGAGCCTGATCCACCACTGCAGCGGAGGACGAGGAGGTGTTGGACGAAGAGGCGGAAGGCAAAGACGACGATCCGTTCACAAACGCAGCCATTCCTATACTGACGACGTTGGTCAGCTTAGCCACCTCATTTACTCCAATCCAGAGCCTCTTGTACAAGCCACCACCAACACCACCACCACTAGCGCTACCGATTTAAGAACATTCAGAGCTTCCTTCCCTTCCTGGACGTAAATGAACCTGCAGCGTACAAAAATTGTAATATTTTCATTGTTATTATTTTGAGAAACGACACGATATAGATGGAATTTTCTCTCTTGAAAAACTTCTAAGCAGTATACTTCTAAAGTTGGAAGAGCTGTTAACCTTGTCCTTGTCACAATAATTCTCTTCAAATCATACGAAGCGGTAGTAAAAGTTTGCTCGTAAAAGATAATTTAGGCAAATTCTCCTGCACCAGTGCAAAATTACAGAACAAGCTTTTACAATTACCGGTGCAGTATAAAAGGCTGGGAGTGAGCATATCCTGGCCCAACATAAACTTGAGTATGAGTAGCAGACCCAAATTTTCACAATAAAGCCCTAATTATACTTAATAGTTGCATCACTATTTTTCTTTCTTCTTTTCACTTCCCGTCCCCATCAATTTGGAAGTTTGACCTTTTTTAATTCCTAACTGTTCAGTGGCTCACTACCAAAATGGCAGCTTTCAAATCAAGCAAAATACGGAACCATATCCACCAATCCGACACGATAGTTGAAAATATTTTGACTGGTATTTCTGTACATCCAATTTTAACTTTCATGCATGTCAGTTTGTCTGTCCTGCGGCGGGGAAAGTTGTGGAACGTCAACGTCTCATATTATGCGACCCCATTTTTGACAAATCACGTAAAGTTTCATTCGAAAAGTCCCTACAACAGCCGCTAGCGTGCGCCTGCCGAATACAAGCTATAAGTAAATTACCTAAAACCTGCATTTTACTAATTCAGCCATAAACATGTATCAAAGCTATCAATGTACAAACTGTCATGCATTTAAACTGTCACTCTGCACGAAAATATTTCACATTTGTTGTCTTTACTGCCCTACTTTACAATTCTGCACGAACGAAGACACAGCCATGTAGGAGGCCCTTATCACAATCCCACGCTAAATTTTTAGAAAAAGGATACGCATATTAAATATAATGTTACCTTTTCGTTCCACGATTCCAGCCAAATCTCCTTATTCCAACGAATAGTTGGAAAATGCTATCTTCAATAATATTACAGCTACAAGTGATTAACTCCACAGTGTCGCCAGTTCCATGGGTCCATACTATTTAACTTTTCTGCTTCTTTCTTACTTTCTTTAATTTCCGCTGCATTTGAAATTAGCCATGTTTTTCTTGTTTCTAGTTATCAAGAAAACAACAAATAGGCAGCAGCAAGCCGGTCATGTCTGTGCAAGCTGAAGCTGCAACGAGTTGAAGTTTTGCCAACCTCCATCTCCACATGTGATACCAGAGAATTCTCGAAAATTCAACAATCGCTTCGTTCATATCCATGCTCCATACATATTTTTTCCAGTCACAAGTATAGTAGACTCTGTGCAAAGGCAAGGTAAGCAAAGGCTTACTATTCTTCTTACGGGCATCATCCATATAGCATGGATTTTATGCATTTCGCCTAGACGATCATTTCAAGCAGCGCAGAGAAATCTGAACCCGATGCTGTAATTTGCGCAAATTTTGCTTTATTTAAATTCCATAAATGAAAAAAAGTGTTTTGGATTTGGGAACCACCAGATATGAGTCATCAGCTCAGTTAAAATACCTTCTTTAAAAGCTTTTGTTCTCTATTTATCATTAAAAGCTAAGTTACCCCAGCTTCACCAGATAACCTTGTCCGATAAGCGGGGTGATAAGAGATGACTCTTTTTATTTTATAACCGTTGTTTTGTTTGTTTGGGAAAAGAAAGAAGCTTATCCGATATCCAATTTCATATAATTCGCATACATATTTACACCTGCCTGCTATCAACTTAATATGTAGACAATAGACACTACTGAAATTACATAAAGCTCCATGTACTTACTTGCCTGAAAATTGCACATTACAAGAGTCACCCACCATCACCATCATCATCACACAAAGCAGCACACGGATTCGGATGACGGATTCTACAATTCACTATCCAATCCACTCTATTCCTATTCCTTCCATGTAGAGTCCGTATTACTACGCAGAATTTTGCGTAGCGTGATAGGGATACATTGCAATATACACCTGTGCTATCTTTCCACGGAAAAATGCGGAAGAAAGGATGGAGAGTTAGCACAAGCAGAGCGCTCCATGCTCCGCCTCCTACTACCTACCTGTAATTTCAGGGAAAATACAGGACAGAACGGGGAAAGGACATCATAACAAAAGCATTCAGTGACCTTTCCGTACTCTAAAACTTGGACAGAAAGGAGCACAGGCAGGTTTTCTTCCTAAATCTGTACATCCAGCTGTGTGTGGACAGTAGTGCTGTAGTAATTGGACTATTTTTTAGAATAAAAAATCCTACCCGTTTCTCTTGTACAGTAAACTAATCCCAATTTAAAAAAATATTCCCTTCTTGTTGTTAACAGCAGTAAGAATCCAATTATTTTGTTTTGTTATTATTGAGTCGATCACACACTTATATTTATTATTATTTTTTTGTTCATGGAGAGACCCCCAAACAAAGCAAAAAAACATCGGGTTCGTTCTCCAACCTCCTCCACATTCTCTTGTTTTTCAAGTGATAGAATTGCAAACAGCTGACCATTAAAAGTAGATTTGCGGGTAACCATGAGTGTAGAGAAGACAGGGAGGGCCTGAAATTTGAGGTTTTCTTCCTAAATCTGTACATCCAGCTGTGTGTGGACAGTAGTGCTGTAGTAATTGGACTATTTTTTAGAATAAAAAAATCCTACCCGTTTCTCTTGTACAGTAAACTAATCCCAATTAAAAAAATATTCCCTTCTTGTTGTTAGCAGCAGTAAGAATCCAATTAGTTTGTTTTGTTATTATTGAGTCGATCACACACTTGTATTTATTATTATTATTTTGTTCATGGAGAGACCCCCAAACAAAGCAAAAAAAAATATCGGGTTCGTTCTCCAACCTCCTCCACATTCTCTTGTTTTTTCAAGTGATAGAATTGCAAACAGCTGACCATTAAAAGTAGATTTGCGGGTAACCATGAGTGTAGAGAAGACAGGGAGGGCCTGAAATTTGTATTGTTGAATTAGCGTTTTGTAGTTTTCATTTTTAGCGCATTTAAAAATATTTACAAAGTAGATTGAGTGAGGAGTATACTGCGTTTCATAGTCATTTTTTTAAAAAGAAGAAACTAGTGTAAGCAAATTATATTGTTTTTGTGCCAATACTTTGTAGCAGCAGCAACGCATTTTTTTGTTTTTGTATTATTTTTGGTGCTCAGTTAAATGCTTTAACATTTTGTTTACGTTTTGTTTTTGTATAAATAGTAAAATACTTTGTATTTTATTGTATTATTTAAAAGATAGGACTGTTAAGTATTTATTCATTTTTAACGGGTTACTTGTCGCAAATTGTATCACAATAAGGGTCTCTAACTTTACTGAACGAGCAAAGTTTTGTCGCCAGAAAGTCACTAGCGTAATCAATTAATCTGAGTAAACTGAAGAGCACTTTTCCTGTGAGCAAGCGACGAGATTTGACAGAGGCACTTTTCATTGTGCTTCGTGTTGACAAATTGAACAAACTTCAGCTGATCGAGGACGTCTCTACAAGCAGCAGCATTAACAACCTTTATCAACCGGTTACATCAATTTTACTGGGAGAGGAAGTAAGTAATCACTTTCTTAAAACTATTTTTACGTAGTTTAATTTTAGTTGAAGCTCAAGGGTTAATTTATTAGGTAAAGTAGATACTCACTTGCAGTGGAGTGCATTGCCATGATTTGATCACTATATTATGCAGGCGCTCATTCACTAAAAGTACAATTGGAATTACACTTTTTTAAATCGATCAATAAGTAACATGTAACTAGATGGACAATAGGTCATTGTGATTACAATGCAGACTTTGTGAGTTTTATACAGGATAACCACCCGATGTATCAAGAAAACTTATAGGTTTCCATCTCCATAAAATTAGTTTGAAAAAGAAGACAAAATCAGCTAATATGTGGTTTTGAGAATTTCATTTGTGCTTTTATTACTACATTTGTATTATGTATTATTTTTGGAGGATAATTATTAGTTTTGGGCTATGTAGTTTTGTTTCAACGAAATTTGGCACTGTTCGTTGCTTAGGAATTACAAGCTCTTGTGGTGGTTCCTTGAAAACTTAAATCTAGCGTAGTAAAGAAGATTAGCAACAATAACTAGGGCATGCACTTGCTAATTGATTATATAGCAGTAATGCCTGATCAAACCCACCTGCTGCCTTGCCGGCATCCACTTGACAAATAATAAAAAAAATATGCATGAACAATCTTGTTGACAAGATGATGCTAAAAACATGGAAAAAATTTGGCGTACTTTCATTAAAAGCAGCATTCAGTGCCACTATGGCACATGTTCAGTTACTAGCTATGTAAGCCCAATGTAGCCAATAGCAGATTCAGTTCCATTTGGTGTTTAAGAGCTTTATACTGCGAAACTTGTCGTGGTCACCTAAATTAACTATCGTAGCTGGGAATGGTGGCTCTGCCTGCTAAAAATCTAACTGCATTAGCAGTAATGAATGCTTAAATAAATATGCTTAGTGTTAATGCAAAAAGGAAAGGTAAACAAGGTGGAGTGAGGTGTAGGTGGAGGAAGAAAGATAATAATAGCAGGGAACTACTCTCACTCTCGTTCATGCTGGCAATGCGCGCTCATAATATGGCAAAAAAAGTTAATCATTTTCAATTATTCGTTTGTCACACTAACACATTATATCAAAGGAAAAAAAGTGGCATGATGATGAATATGAATTAGCATAGAGCACACGCGTGACACTGCATTTCGCGTACACGCTAAACGAAAGATGCTCGAGAGTGACATCACCTCATTATCATTTTCGCGTATATGGCAAAATCTTGAGTCTGGAATTGAAACACAATTTCCAATATATTTTTTAAAAAGCTTTTTAGCAACATTATAGCGCACACAATTCAGTTAATACAGTACACTTACATTCCTGTCATTGGAATAAAAAAAGTGACTGACTCACTGGCTCGCACTTTCAGCGAATATTTTGGCACAGCCTGGCATTGGCAAAATGAAACGTTTTTCCCCTGCTGTCAAGTATATATTGGCAATAATGCCAACAAAATATGATGTTGACTTTGGCAAGAGATAAAAAGGAAACAATTTGTGCAACTGCGCACACCTTCCCCCCTCTCCCACTTATTCACACAGCCGTAGTAGATTAGATAGCGATAGTGTGTAGTATGCAACGCTGCTCGTATTTCCAATAACGATCTGTTCCCCTTACTTAATTTCTCTCCCGTAGCAGTTAGCTACGGGAAGCGAATTCTGTTTTTTGCGTTTATTGTGGCCTTCCTCTGATTGGGATTACGTCACATTTTTTATTTGCATAAAAGGATCCAATTCAATACAATCTCGAAACTCGCAGAACCAGCAACAGTCTTCCTTTGTCTGATCTGTCTGCGAGCATAAGTTTTTGTTTAATTTCATTATTATTTGATGACATTGCTGAGATGATAAGGACTGTTCTAATGGAATGAGAGATCTACGATGAGTTATTAATATCAGTCATATCTAAGGGCAGTAGTGATGGCGTCGTGTAGTAGTTGTCGCTCCTCCGAATTTTTTTTTTATTTATACTTTTTTACTTGTTGGTCTCAGGCCAAATTCGCATGCACACGGGGAGTAGGAGTAGCCCACCTCATTCCACCATTTCATTTTCATTTCGTTCCGATTTTTATTTCACTCAGAGTGTCCTCATTAATTACTGTTTTCTTTAACAGTGAAAACATTTTTCGACTATGTTGTTGGTGAGATGGTCAAGGTGGTGCCCAGGTGCCAGATAAGTTTTGTGAGTTTGTGTGAGTGCGGGGAAGTCAGCTTGGTAAATATTCATGAGTGGAGACAGCATTGTGTTACTGACTTCATTTATAATCAAATTAGTTTCCTTTCCTTCTCACATTTATAATGGGCTTAAACAAGCGCAGCTAGTAGTGACATAGGATAGCACTGTGGCATTCTCAATTCTAGTCAGCCAGATTATTTTTTAGATGGAGATCTCCACAAAAGACGTGTAAGAGTGTCTCGTCTCTCTTCAATCTTCGCTTCATTATCATAATCAGAATCAGCGTAGAAAATTCACCGTCACACTGAGAGAACCTGACTACATCAAATGCTCTTTTTCCCTCCCCGACATTATAGTCGTTGAGTTTTTTCTGCTTCAAAACTTCATACAGAGCTACTTTGGGTAGTTCCCTAAAAATAGCTAATAGCTAAACGCTGTTTCCATTTTCTCTCCACCCACTACTAGTGCCACAAATTCATAATCGTTTGCAAAGTTCATGGTTACTGGCAATACAATTTAATTCTCAGCAACAGTTTTGATAAGTGCTTACTGCAATCATTTTCATTGTTTTGAAACTGGTGACGAGTTTAAAGTTTGATTTCTTTTTGGGGGAAATGGAAGGATGTACATAGTGTGAAGCCAGTGATGTATCTCATCTAGTCATAAATGTTTCGCAAATAGCAAAAAAAATTGTGCTCCTTGTTTGGTACAACGGATCTATAGTGTTTGCAGTGTACACATACATTAGTTAAATTTTATGAAGGGTGTAGAAATCCCATAAAAAGATGAATACGCTAACTTCACTCTCGTGTGGAAATGTGCTCAGCTTCAAGTCCAGAAACAGACGACCTGGCTCACGTATTAAAAGTGCGTTAAGCGAACGAAAAAACACTAATTTTATGGTTTTCATATAATTCATATAGCGTATGATTATGTTAAGTCTGTGGCAGATTAGCAAATAAGGATAAATTAATATTTTTTGCAATAAAAATATCGAATAAGTGAACAGTCCATGGTGGTGTGATCGCCAAACTCTAAAAATGCTAAATGGCAAACTGGAGACGAGGGAAAGGGGAAAAAGCAAGGCAAATCATGAAGAAATCGGTGCATGCAAAATAGGAATGTTTACTCTGAGATTTCAGTTGGAGTTTGTGTGAATATTATTTATTTATGTTTTGTAACTGGTAGTTTTATCAGATGAGGTTACAGGATAAATTATTCTTAGTGCAGCTTATATAAAAGATCGCAAAAGTCGCAAGTCGCAAATCATTGCTTAATACATCCTGTTATTGATGGCCATGGATAATATGGTGATGTCGTTTATATAAGAACCTTCACGTATTTATTTGCATTCATGAAGAATGATATGATGGCAGTATAAAACAATGCGTTCTTCGCTTGGGTACTAGCTTAAACTTAACTGAAAATCGTAAAATGGAAATGGCAAGATCATAAAAAATTTAAAAAAAAGACATTGAAAACCCCCTTTTGTTCTCTTAGAAAAGATAATTGGCAAATTTAGTTAGTTCTCAGAATTGTGCTGCAGTTCATTTCCTTTAGCCCAATGGTGATTAGTATGACCCTGGTCACTGTCGTGTAATTTGCACCATTCAAATATTCGCGATACTAAATTTTATGAATTATGAAGAAGCACTAGATGTAGTAAAGTGAAATCGGGATGAGTGATGACAGCGGTTATTCCGAGTTACTATTTCCAAAAAATAGTGATAAAGGGCGTAAGAAAAGTAGAGGTAGAATTTGTGGGGATATGTTTTTCCAAAAGCTATTTCCCATGTTTTATGGGACTGCAACGTCGGATGGAAAGCCTTCTTTGGGTTCTCATAATGCAAAATGTTTAGGTACAGTGTTGGGCAAAGTGTCAGATAAGAAGGTTAGCACATTAGGAATGATGTTCTCACTATGGTATTTTAATTGTAGATGCGGGAATGACCGCAGCGGACAAGGAGGGACCTCATCGAAAGCCATCATCAGAGCGTAAAAGCGGACTAGTTGGACCTGGGGGCCCACTTAGACTTTTCTCATCTGCCTCCTCTTCCCCAGTAGTGGAATCTGCAGAGAGTACACCTTCGGGCGGAATGATGATGCAGCAGCAGCCAACCACATCACCCAGTCATACGAACCCCAGCGGAAGCACCGGAGGAGCTCCATCCCCATCTGCAGATGGAACCATGTCAAGTTTAGGGAGTGGTGCTGGGGGAAGCGGTCAGCAGCAACAACAACAGTCTGTGTTCCATCAGCGCCCCAATCTTCTCTCAAATCCCCAGTGCAGCGTTCGCGGTGAGATTTGCTATTTTACTATTGCTAATGCTAATAATGAAAGTCCCTCAATAACTAAATGTGAATGGCATTTCTTCTGCTTTTGCTAGCTTCTGCTGTGAAGCCGACCGACGCTTAGGAAGTCAGCAGGGTATTGAAGACTTGAAAGGGATCCCCTTTTTCAAAGGTGTAGACTGGGAACATATTCGCGAGCGACCCGCAGCCATCCCTGTTACAGTTAAAAGTATAGACGACACTTCTAACTTTGACGACTTTCCTGACGTTGACCTCAGAATACGTAAGTCGGCCTTGATTTAGTAGACTCAATGTGTCTGACACATTACTATATGGTACTATTAATAGTAAGGGAAACCTGCTACACTTTTCAGTAATGCGGCTTATTTCTAATCCTATTACGTTTATTAAATGTTTGCAGCAGCACCAAGAAAGGAGTTGAAGGAGGGCGAGGGTGCATACAATGACTGGGTCTTTATAAATTACACCTTTAAACGATTCGAAGGACTTACTCAACGAGGTCCCCTTCCTAAGAATAAATAAATTCCAAATGCCCTCCGTATCCTAAGTCCTTGCAGTCGCTTGCATCCACCTACGTTCGTTTTTAAGAAAAGAAGCAGCCATATTAACAATTTAAAATAGTCGAGCCTGAGTCGGAGTCCCGTCAAACTTTAGTCCAGCACCGAATCATTATCCTCATCAATATCATCATCATCATCATCATCACAGCTTCCAGTTGCATACTTGTTCCGTGTGGTAAGCAGTGAAGGGATATGAATTGAATGCGCTATTTTGCAATTATTGACTTTACACGGACAACCAACCATGGGAAACTGTGCAGCGTGAAGTACAGTGGTCGCAAGCTAATACAGTTCCACATGCTTTTTTAATATTTAAGTATACATAGTGTGCATACTATTTGTATTTAACTGACTTTAAACTTAATGAAACTTAAACTTATGATTACAATTAAAATGAGGTGTTTGTTCATGTTATAACGGTGAGCATGAATAATAATAAAAATTAGTGAATTGATAAAGAAATAAAAATTGAAAATTACATTTGACAACTTGCAATGTCTAAATCAATAATTTATTATCCCAGTCAATTTTTGCATTAAAAATCTCCTTTTAAAAACAAGGCAACATGATCTCGTAATTCAGTAAGTCGACTGCATCTTAAACGAGTTTTTACAAATTATAGATTTGTCTGAATTTTAAATAATATTCCTGATTCAATCAGGATATATAAATGAATTTGTGAACCTTGATTACTGCATACTAGATTATCATATAGGAATATATAAATTACTATAACACATTTGCCCATCAGGTAATCAGAATTGATATAAACTCTCATCCATTCATATTAGATTTTTTGGAGTACATAGGTATATGTATTAAATTTGGCTTTGGATAATATAAAAATACTGACAAGATATTTTAAACATGCCTACTAAAAGTGATGGGACAACAACAAAGTTTTATTTTGTCTACATGTTTACATCCTATTGCTAGAGTAGAAAGATGACTGAACTGCAACCTAAGTACACGAAGTTACGCATAACGAATAGACGAAATACGGGAAGTTAAAGGGGTTTAAAGTTCTAAAAGCACACTAAAATGTTGATACCTAATTGAATATAATAAGATTTGCCACAAAGATAATCGTTGTTAGCCCCATCAGCTTGCTGTAGCTTTCACATTTTACATAATATTTACAAAGATGTTTTTTACATTTAAATATTTAAATAGATTCTTATTTGGCAATTATTGAAGACATCGATAATTACAAAGGTACCTGTCAACAAGCGTACAATGTGCAAGTAGGTACAAAGGTTGATTTTTTATATTTTTGAAATTACTGTACCCGATATATTTTAGCCACATATATTAAATAATCTTAATTGTTACAGTCTATAAAGTAAGAGCAGCTAGCGATTACGTATTCTCATAGGAAATCCGAATCTCCTTTAAAAATCTCCGTCTTTTGGCTTTGGCTGATTGTCTTAAATGTTACTAGGTGTCACGTTGTATTCACTAGTAATTCGCTTTGTATGCTATAGGTATATATATATTGCCGTTCAAAAACCAGCATAATAAGTGATAGGAAAGACAAGTAAGTTGCACCATTTACCACAAACTAAGTAAGACCAGAACATACAATAGCTGAGCAAATATTTACTTGATTACCTCATGCCCTTTGCTTACTCTTCACTAATCAGATGTACTGCAAGATATGGTTTTCCTAATCTGTTTAACATATACAACTGAATGTGAGGATGTAATGTTTACCAAATGACAACGATAAACACTATTTACTGCCAAAACAGAAATGACTAAGAACTTAATATCTACATTACGAATTACAACTTAATCAATATGTTGAATAATAAAAAATCACTTGCCTAGATACTACTTATTGTAGCATTACAAATTGAAATTTGCAAATCTTTCATTGCATTACGGGTATTACGCTTGCTGTCTATTTTATAACCTGGAAGTTTATTTGAGATTTTTCTGCAAATCTAATTTAAAGTAATTGCTGCTATGATCATACTAAAAATAACTTATTGAAAACTGAGCAAAATATCTGTTAAATTTAATCTCCCACATCTGAATCTCTGTCACCAATTGCGTACAGAATTAAGAAGGCCAATGCCAACAATGCTGTTCCAAGGAGGTCACCAAGAGCAGTAAGGTAAGGAATTGCGGAGTTGTCGGGGTCGATTTTATTTATCCAAAGCCAATGTACTAGTACTTCGGCAATGTACAGGAGCATCAAAACCTGTAAAAAATTACAATTATGGATTATTTAAACTCACCATTAGAGCAGTGATTTTAAAAAGTTGACTTTGGCTTTACCTGCAGGAAAGCAGCCATTAAATAGAAGATAAGAAAAACAGGGGTGACACTAGTATGACCGGCTTTAATGTAGCTGATTGCATAAGTGAAGATTAGATGACCAGGAATGACCATCATTAACAAAGACCTAGCAGTCATTGAGTGTCCTCCTTTGGAGAAGAAAACGGCGAAAGGACTAAGACACACTTTTTGAATCTTTCCGGGTAAGAATCCAAATTGACTGGTTAAGTGAAGAGAAGTAGAGATTCTGCTCGCTTGAACTGCCACGAGGTTTCCGCCAACACCATTTATCACTGGTTGGAATACGGCAACTCCGTTGAAGGTCTTTACCGCAAAATCCAGAATGAGACCACCAAAGCTACTGATTAGCATGGCACAAAGTACTGGAGTCCATCCTGTGTATAGCACATTTTTAGTGAGCTTATTTCTTTTGGCGAGGATAATCCAACAGGGCATAGAAAGAAGATATCCACTCAGAATAGTTGGACAAATCCATGGAGTTGACTCTGCACTCAAATAAAATGTCAATTGTTTTTAAATGTTTTTTTTTAACTTTTCTGAATATTAAATATATGACAAATTACCGACTGCATCGTGCACGGAATTGGATATCACTGCAAGCAGTGTAAGCGTTGTTAAATCTCCAAGACTGGCGGCAATCGGGGTCGCCACATTGTCTGGGTTTATTCGGAGGTAGCGTGACAGAATAATGACCAGAATCATTATTGCACCTAGAACAAAGCTGGCTATGGAAGCAGTGACGACACTACTGGTGCACAGGATTAAGGCATGATTGATATCAAAATGGCCGTCCGGAATCCAGCCAAGTATCACAGCAGCAACAGATGCCAGAAACCCAACGACGATTGCTTGGCACTGTGAGAAGATTTTAAATCGATTAAAAGTTGCCCAATAAAAAACTTTTGTCTAACAATTCATTCAATTTAAATGAAGCAATAGGCAAGCTTTACCTGCACCAGACTGAGATTCCCTACGGTCATATGCCACTGTGATTTGAAATCGTCCATGTTGCCCAAATTAGCTTGCGTTGAAAGTCGAGAAGCCAAAGTCATTTCCAGATTTCCCTTCAATCCAAGTAAAGCTGGGACCAGAATGAACACTTCCGGCACGTCCATAAAAACTTCCCAATGCTGTACAATATCCAACACAAGTCCTGCTCCTACCATTCCCATTCCAGCTATAAGAAACGGGATAAACACCTGAATCGTAATTGTCCAGAAGGATTCCCCCTGGTCAGCAGGTTTACCACGATGGTGTTCATCTTCCGACAGTTCATCTGCCTGCATGTTGCTGTCGTCCACGAGCAAATGCGATTTTTCTCCTGAAACCATCTTCATCTCAAAATATTTTCTAGAGCTAGACCTCGGCTGTGCATCTCCCCCTCCCCCATCACTAGCCAAGGACATATACGCGATTTCCTCTTTTGGATCACCCATTTTCTGACGTTTTCTCCGGGAAGCTCGTTTTTTGCCGCTACCACGTGTTTCACTGTTGCTATCAACTGTTGAGTAGACACGTCCACTTCGTAGTCGCACTTCCGATGATAAAGGCGTTTTGTTTGTTTCCGAAGATGACGCCTTGCTCATAATTTAATTAACCTGATACTTCTATATATTTATTAAATAGCTACTACAAACTACGAAACATAGAAAAAATCTATCTCACTCCAGCCAAGTATCGGAGTCCTCCTTTACCTGACTAGCTATGAAATTTAATTTCAGCAGTTTTCCTGGCAACCTGTCCACTATTATGACTATTTGAATCGACTACTTAAACATGGCCATATGTGCAATAAGCCTCTATTAAATAGCTATAAATCAATGTCAATTACGAAATAAAAGGCATTTAGTCACACAATACACAACAGCCTTCCTATAATTTTTGATTACTACACTGCTCTAACTCTCCCTACAAAAAATAGACCCAGACGTCTGCAAGCGTTTGCCTGTTGGCTTCTTTCAGCAGACCTGAGATTCCTTCAAAAATCTTCTTGAGTTAGCTCATCACAGGATAAAGTTTGCCTTCCTCCTGATTTAATTGTGTAATACAAGAAAGTGGTTTATGGGACTCCTGTGGACCACATAAGTTTAGTATGCACATTAGAATTGGCACAAAAAACTAGGATGATTTCCCTTTTGTCTTACATGAAAAGAAAAGACGCAGATGACATGCAGCATGCAGAGAAACCTGCTTTTAGTGGTCTTTATGCTCTGCTGATTTTTTTTTCGTTGGCCCACTCAATCTATAAAAAACAGTTCCTGCTCTGCTCCAATACGAAAAATGTATAAAAAAAGCAGCCGGCTATTTTCTACTCTTCCACTCTATTTCTGAGCTGCAAACCGGAATCACGTTCCGAACATAGTCGAATGAGCACTGCTTAAAAAGGCACAACTTGTACTTTAATAACACCGCCGCTGCTAGCTTCTATAGCACACCGTGTGATATCAATTAATGAAGAATGCTAGATGTTTGTCAGAGGATTCTCTCAACTAAATGCGGAAAAGAATGTTCCCCGTGGCCCATGATCTAAAAAGTATAATTCAGATTCAGATAAAAAACAAAAAGAGACAATATTATTTACTTTCAGCACTTTGGAACTTAAAAGTGCACTTGAAAAATTGCAAAGCATGTTTTGGAAATTCTGCACATAAAGCAATCTTACCTATTTTTACGAGAACTCGAACTCACCATACGCATATACCTAGCATACGGAGCAATTGCATTGCATGAAAACTTCCCACACGTGAAAATGTGCAAATAAACTTGTAAAATTTGAGTTGCACTACCTACACCATGCAAAAAAAAACTATTCCCACTTCAAATTCATATGTATTTTTTACGCACAAGCACATGTGAAAACAGTCTTCCAATGACTGCTGTTGACGTGGATCAGGTTAGGCTGTGTGTGTAGGTTTCAAGCATTGCTCAAACAGTGCATTTCCTATTTCCTAGTATTAAATTAACCATGTTTAAAATGTACCTTCAAGTGTGAGCACCAGCCAGCTACGTTTAGCATATTTGTCATTGAATTTACTTTATTCATACTACAATCCATTTTTCACACATTTTTATCCTTGCAAAAAGATTTGGAATGGTTGCACTCCCAAGTTAGTTAAGTAATCTTCTGGGAATGTCAGCACAAAAATGTTTTAGGTGCTTAGTTGCTTTTGCAACTTTTTATTTTTCCTTAAACATGCATCGCATTATCTAAATATCTAATAATCTAAACACAGAATTACATACAATGTCAATGACTCAAAACTTTCACATTTTATTTATATGACTGTCTCCTCACACAAAGACGTCCACATCTATTTTGATTGTTTGTTTGATGAATGCGAGCCATCTCCTCCCTCTGCTCTCCATGCCACAAGGGCTGCCGTTATCGAAATCAATCAAGAATGAAGTAGTTATCTACTAGATGAAAAGCTAGCTGATCATCACCAATAAACGGAAGCATTGCTTCAAAAGCATCAACGGCAAAGAAATGTTGGCGGCGAGGCTCTCGACGTGCATGTGCTACATTGAACTGGCGGTTGCGAGCATCCTCCTCGTCATGGAAAAGCTCTACCCAACATAATACAAATATGTATAATGCCACCAGCACCGTTATACCTATAATGCATAAAAAAAGAAGAAGTTTTTATGTAAAATTAGTCACAAAAACTGCCTCATCGGCAAAAAAGCCTTATCAGAAGACGATTACATGAAAAAAGTTAATAAAAACAGGGACAAAGTGCAAATTGGAAATAGGTATATGTATATTGCAAAAAACCTATGAAGACGTCGTCAACTTTATAGCTGAAAATGTCGTCAGTGACCTTCATGTCCATAATTCCAAATGATTATATCGCTTAGTTAATGAATTTAATGAATAAATTCCTTTTAAAATCAGCACCAAATTTATTTAAATATTTAAAAATATTATACTGAAAATCAAACTTGAATAGAACAAAAATGATACGGACGTGAAAAGATTTAAATTGTAAATGTAATTCAATAAGTTGGCTGATGGCTTATTGAAAGAAGGTAATACAGGCAAATAGCAAATTGGTGACTTGCTGTTTAATAAAATGTGAAAGTATACGATAATACAAACAAAATCATTGTACATTCAATATATGTTGCTGAATAGATTTTTCGAGACAATTGCAATTGTTATAGCCCATTTCCTGGAAGGACAGA
>JAHZND010002268.1:0-11146 GCA_027744115.1 Acrocyrtus sp. NNG-2020
CTTCTAACTAGTATATATAACGAATGAGCGGAACAAAATTTTACTCGAAGTTTGACGAAATAAAATGAACTAGGAACGCACTCCTTGACTCCTTGTAATGGTTTTCATAATTAATGGATAAAAACTTGATGTATTGTTTTGTTACCACATGGGGAAAGTTGATGACAATAAAAACCTACTCGCCATTATTTACATAATTTCATCCCAGTGAAAATATGTTTGATTCAAGTATTATAATAAAATCATATGTATTGTAGATGTCCGTTTAACTATAAATTAGCAAAAATTAATTAAACGTGCACCAAATTTCTGCATTTCATAAGGTGGGGTTTGGCATCTTTCTGAGTTTTCTCTTGATATGGCAAGACAAAATGAAAGTGCAAATGTTATTTCTAGTTATAGTTGAGATAAGTTCGAGAGTCTCTTTATTAATTTCAAAAGTATTATTGTGTGTACATAAAAAAAATGAATACGATTTAATGGAGGTTTCTTTGAAATAGATGTAGAGTTTAAAAATCTTCCTTGTTTGTGAATTATACAGTATTATAATGAATGAATAAAATGATGGAGTGAGTGTACATCATCATTTCAGTGCACATGTAGTTGTATTGCATTTGGTGGTCCATATCCTTCTATTTTTTGTGTATTTATGTAAATATATTAACTTGCTGAGTTGAGTAATGGAATCACGAAGTGTACTTTTTATTTTAAACAGAGCAGTAGTGAGACTTTTGTTGAAGTTCATGTCATGACGTCCTTGAACTTTTAAGCGTTCTCCTTGAGTGCAGAGGAGGACGAGCCCTGTGCGAATCTACAAACGAGAATAAACCAAATCAGTTACAGGAAACATGGCGAGTGTCTTTTGGGGGAATCTTGGTGAAGGAAAAAAAACTAACTAAAAGATGGGCGACATGAGCAAAAATTTCTAGTTTCTGAAATTTTTTGTCATTCCAAAGTCTTTAGTATAGAAATGAGTTAATCTTTCAGGATCACCATCACCAGTTTAATGTACCACTGCTAAAGTTCTACTCAAGCTTTAATCTACGGCTGAGAGAGAAAAAGTGAGAGAGATAGAGAAAGAGAGAATTGAAGCTTTGTCATATATATTTTAATTTTGAGGGATTTTGCAAGTGAACAACTTGACTCTTAACTTAAATGTCAATTTCATTCCAATTAATTTCGGAGAGTTCAGCGAGATCTCTTTGCATTTTACACGAACGAAAGGTCAAGGAAGATTACACGAGTTATGGAAGTTCAAATAATCCAAAGGGCGACACCGATAAGGGGCTACTTGAGAATTTGAGAATTTCCAAAAATGTTAACATATTATTTAGTTTGGATGAATTTACAAAGGTACAACTTCAGTATAATTAGTTCACAACTCAGGACTAGGACTAACTGTAAAAAAATACATATGTCCAAAAAAACGACAAAAAATTACAATAGGATTTTAAAATCTCGGAGTAGGGGAATCGTAATGTACAAAAAACAGCGCGAGGGACAGAGAAGTAATCAGGCTTAGGTTTCCTCAATACCTAGACGGGTACTCAAGAAATGTCTTGAAAAAAGTTTTACCCTTGCTTCCATGCTAAAAATTATTATCACACAACAACGAGCCCACTCCAGGTTTAAGTTTACTATATTGAGTATATTCAATGCTTTATTTAGGTCATGTTCATTACTAGTCATGTACATTACATTATAGTACAAAGATTAATTTCACAATTTTCATCTTGATTTAGGGTAAGGTGTATTATAATAAGGTATATTATGTTATATATAGTTTGTTAAATAATTACACAAGTATATTTATTAATATGAGCTGTCTTGTGCAGAGAGGTTTACATAAAATAATTTTTTTTAGACAATTTATCTACATTTTTATATGCACCTTGTTGTGTAGTGTTTTAAAAATATTGTAGTTCCAGTTTCCCTTGAAGGAACTTGCTAAAATTTGCAGTGTGTTCAAGCATGGTAGCGGAAAGTAAAAGCATTATAGCAAAGTAATATTTAAAGAGTGTAATTTTATCTGGAATAGTAGAAAGTTCGTATAGCACAAAAACTACTTTCACTACCACAGCCACTCCAATTGCGGGTTGCAATGTTGACTATGTAATGTACAATGTTGTGATTTGTGATTCATCCGCATATTTTGTGAAGTCAAATACTAAAACCGGAAAATGGATATAAGAATGTATTTTCGACCATATTTTCCATGTGCTCAGGGGGTTAGTAAATATTGTTTATTGTAGTTTATTAGAGTTCCAAAATATTTTCTTACTTTTCCCTAAAATGGATCTTTTTTTGAAAATTCATGCAAGTACTACTGTACCTTTACAGAGCATCACGCATTTCGCGAACTACGAATTTGAGCTGAGGTGTGACCGCTATAGACGTTTGCAAATAATGAGTGAAGCACCGGATATTAAGTTATTTTCGCTGACTAGATAAGGTATGTACATTTTAAACGTGATTTAAATTTTCTTTGGTTGCTACTATTATTTTTTGGCTGCATGTCTTGCTGTAGGTATAGCTATCAGAGCTGTCGTGTAAAAGCAAAACCTCATTGCATATCACACATTTTTTACTAATTTCTTTGACCTATATCTAATAATGATTTAGTTTCACTGTGAGATTTCGTAAACAACCGAGACACAAAGACAGTAAAATTGACTTTTCTTCCTTTTCATGGAATCTGTACTGTTCCATTTTCACGTACACAGTCTACACAATCTATAAAAAATTAAAAAGTTTAGAAAAACAAGGCTTCATTTATGTTCCACCTTTATTTCTTAAAATCAATGCAAATTCAAGATTTGCCCTTTGCCCGTTTTTAGTGTACCTACTCCGTTCTAACTCTCTAACTTGACATTGACACTAACTAATTCAATAGGTAAAGTATCACTTCCTATAAAGTATTGATTGGTAAACATTTCCACGCACACCTGCACATTGTTCTGCCTGATTTATCTTGGGCGTTTCCATACAGTTTCTATTTAAATTAATACGACCCTGTCAGAACATTAACGCACTATGTATTTACAATCAAAACCTCCGTTTTACATTTTATCTTAAACAACTACACGAATGACCAAATTAAATTGCTAGCTGTAAGTTCTGGATATTCCTATTATAATTCTAATATTCTAAATGTAAATACATATTTCTTCTCCATTTTAATATATATGATTTAGCATTGGCTTTTATGATTGTGTGCATACCTGGTGAATGGGAAATGTGTGAGATCACATAGGGAATATATCTTCTACTTTTTAAAAATCATTTGCAAGACCATTCATTGTGTGCTTTGTGCAACAATATCTTTTTAACTAGTCTCACACATGTCATAACTCCACCCATTTTGACTTTCTAAGTAACATTAAGCTATAGAGTTGTAAAAAAAATGTTGCGTACTTTCATGTTTCCTATATAAAATCTCGATTCCGAAGTGAAAATTCAAGGTGAGTCTTCCTGGCGGACTCATTAAAGTTGATAAAACTGCTGACAATTAAAAAGGTTGCGGACTCTTTAGTAAATTTCACCTCTGAAAATAGTAGGTAGAGTGTAATTGTATTTTATGAATTGTATGCAAGAAAAATGTGGCTACTTACATCAGGTCAGGTAGAAAAATCCATGCACCGGAACGGAATACAGATGGAATCAATACAATTGAAAATTGTGTTTTTTAAAAATTATGATATGTTTCATTGGATTTTTTAATAAGTCTTAAGTGATAGTGAAAGTTATTTTAAATCATAAATTTTTTCTGCGATTTTGTGCTGTCTTTTGGATTCTGCGACTAAATCTAAAATGTACTTGTTTATTAGTAGCTGCTTTTTAAACCATTATGCGTAGGTATGTTTTTTTGTGTGCATTACTCTAAATTGTAGTTTACATGTAATTCTACGCTAATTGGATTAGAAATTCTTAGAAGGGATGGCATGATGGCAATTTTGTAGTTATTGTTCTCTTACCAGCAGATCAAGTATTCATTTATATTTGTATTCGTATTTATATTTTTTTTGCTAATTGTCAATTAAGTATGTACATCGAATTGCTTGAAGCGGAATGTTTGTTTTTGAGATAAAGAAAAACTTTGAAACTATGATTAGATGACTTTAGGGAGCATGCTACAATTAGATTTTTATTAAATAGTAAGGTTGTATTCAAGTTTTTAAAGAAATAGTGGTATCTGTGTATACTATTAAATATTCGTGTCATATTTCTGTATAAATAGAATTTCGGATTTATGTGTAAAATGTCATTTTTAGGAGAGTAACCGCGGAAGAAATCTATAGATGCTTTTATGTCGGAAAACAGCAGCAAATAAATGCTTAGCGGGCTTTCCCTTGTAAAAAGAATCAGAAGCTGGATTGCCTTAATTATAGCAGATTGTAGTAGACTTTGTTATATGTACTAGCACACACATACACACCGACGAGTTTCGTTAAGTTATTAAGAGTACTAAAAGCTACACTTTTTGACGTTTGCATGCACAAATGTTACACTATTGGTATATCACAACATCTAGTTATTTTTTATTTCAGATTTTTATACAATTATTAGTCTCCCTCCAGCTATAAAAAAATTTACATGCTCACAGTTAAAAATTGGGAAACGAGTGTTTCGTTTCTAAAATCAAAATTAAAGAAAAATTTGGAATGAAGTACATTACGTGGATATGGTAAAATTGCATTTTTGCGGAAATTTACAAAGCCGGTGACAAGTTAATTATTTATAGATTTTCTTAACTATGTTCTGATTTAACCGGATTATGAGAATTACTCAAAAAATTATTTTTTCGCTAACTACATAGTATTTTTAAAGCTTTCTCTCAGAATAAAAAAAATTCTTCGTTGATCCTTCAGGCTTTTGATTATATTCTTTTCATTTGTATCAATGACCTAGGTAAAATTATATAGCTTTTATAGTTCGTGTTCAACTTGGCTGGATCCCCTTAATTGTATAATATGGAAAGGCTTCATTTAATTGATCATTTTTTAGTGTTCGTCTTATTCTCAGAAGAGGATTTTTTTTGCTTATTTATGTGACTGACTGAGATTACTTACTATTATTGTTTTTATTCATTACCTGCGATAAAACAGAGAAATATGCAGGTGGGACACAAGAATTCACAGGATTTACAAGCCGGTTTAAGCCAAAAGGACCAACTTAATGATAAAACCTAAAATATTATCGTAAATGATAAAAAACAGAATGTTAGACTAAAAAATAGCATTAAATACTTTTCATGACTAGAAAAAATAAGTTTTTAGATATAAAAATTTGTTAATGTAAGAATAATAAAATGTAAAAATAGCTGTTAAAAGTAACAACTCATCATAATTATACTTGTAATAAAAATATAGTTATAATAGTAACGATACAAAAGTTTCGACTTGAAATTTTAAATTAAAATCGCGCTCGTCAATCTGAGTTCTCCTTTTAATCCAAAATTTCAAGTGAAACAAAGTCTCTCATACGAACGCTTTATGTTTGACAAAGAAGAATATTAGGAAAATGGAGTAGGCGATGGGGAATACGATTCTTGAGACGACCTGAAAAATTGAAATGAAATGATTAATATAAATATTACATTCATAGTTTGACTAACTTCTTAGTGAAAACATAATTATCTAAACTCACGTCTATGGTTTTGGCCACTCGGATAGGATTCTCTATTATTCGATTCCGCAACTGCAATAAAAATTAAACGAAATGTTAACATTTTTAGCATTTGTCATTGTGAGGTTATCATTCATCCCTGTAGAACCCTTTTTTACCGACGCGTAATATTGTATAAATATCGCTCTGTGCTATGACTAAACTACAAACACAACTTGATCATGTTTATATTAATTTCTACTTTGGAATTTTCACTGATTATAAAACTATTCTTAGTTTACTATATCACCCATCACCTTTTCTACACTATATTGCTTCTGTTTAGACAAAAGTATTGTTACGGAAGGGGCTTGAGATGATCACGTGAAAGCAGCAACCGACAACAGATTAGTTGACAATATTATATCTCAAACGTGGAATTCCACACTCCAACTTCATTATTGCACAGCTTGTCAGTAAACTACTACTACTACTTTGTGGGGATTGTTGGCCGTTAGTCTGGGGTATTGTGAAAAACCGGAGTGGTAAGAAGTGGTATAAATAGATCATTTGCTTTAGTCTTTCCTAATCCTAAATGGGATGGGAGGGCACGCTTTAGCAAAATTAACTTGAGCTGTTACTTTTTTATAAGGAGAAAGCACGTGTCGGAGTGAAATGTCTGTTCGTGAGTTCTTCTGCATATGACGCTTTCACAAAAGGAACATTTAGTTAAAAGGAACTATGGCCCTTGCAATGATTCTGAGGCCGTTATTATTATGACAGCTCCTTTCCCGGATATTCATATGCAAATGAAAGTCATACTATTATTTTTAATGGATATGGTAGGTTATTATGATTATTGGTATTATTAACCATATTAACGGCAGGGATGGAAAAGCCCAAAGTAGCCGCAGCTGCATGCGATGGTGATGGGCAAGTGGCGCAGGCAACAATATCTGTTGGATTGTTGCCGGCTGGTTGTGGGCCCATGGGAGACTCCATTTGATCTTCCTCTATTGCCTTCTGGTTCAACTGGAACAAATGAAACTGTTTTCACCGTAATGCTTGTCTACTCTCAAAGGGGAACTTTTTTGCCAAAGAAAAAAATCATTGCAGCTTGTTCCAAGTTTGAATATTCTAGGGAAAGTAGAGCTGACAATAAAAGAAGCTTCAAATATATAATTACACATAATAGTAAGCAAACATGTATTTATATTAGAATATATTTAGTTTACAATTTAAAAGCTTTTTTGTAGCTTCTACGAAAAGTACATGAGACGAATACTTTTTTTAAAAACAAATATTTACCATAAACTGTGAAAATTAGAAAGACAAAAAATAACAGAATTGATTTAACTGACATAAATAACAAATTAACGTTCCTTTAAAAGCATTTGATTCTGACATCCGAGACCACCTTCACTTTCCTCAGTATTATAAAGCAATTCAACTTTATCTGGTTTACCTAACAAGTTCTTAAGTTGTTGAGCCAAATGTTCACAGAAAAAATATTGCTCTCCAGTATCAAGACTGGAACTGCTATTTTTGGCAGATGTGATTATATGCTTTATGTATCTCGCAATAATCTCCTCATCAATCCATTTTACTATATGGCTCTTGGCACCTGAACATCTTATAACAAGAAAACATCTTTCACTGCTAACTACTTTTTTGCTGAGTGTTGAGTTTGGAACTTTCCAAAGTTTCCAATTTCCAATTCTCTCTCTCCATTCTGTAATCATTGTGTAGCCGTTCTGGACAATTCGCAGTGCATCACCGGATGTGTCTGCTTTCCACTTCCATTATTCCTTCTATTTCCCACATGTACTTGAGAGGAAAGTGGCTAGCTAGTTACTGGAAGTTTTTCTTGATTAAGTTACGATAGTAAGTTGCCCAAACAAGTTTTTCGGAGCTAGCAAATAGTGTAAGTGTATGCTCATATGCTACTTCAATTTCCATGTGTTCACCTCGCAATATTGTTCTTCAAGGCTTCTCCCACTCTTTACTTATCTCAACATCTCAAACAGTAGATTCGTTTATTTCCATTTTACTATCCACTGATGCTGAAAACTGGAAACGATCTTGACGGCATTTTATCTCAATTGTAGTTGCTTCTCTAAGTGAGCATGCTGAGAGACGGTGATAATGGTTATGATTATCAAATAAGAACAAGCTACAAGTTCTATTATCTCACAAACTTCATTCTACTCTACACTGAATTGAATTCACAAGTAGAAATCGTTATATGTACATGTATGCTTCCCGTATCCTCAATTTATCTATTATGGGTTGTAGTGATGCTCATCTACGGGATAAATTGAACGATCTGACTGTAAATTAGATTTTTCCTTGATTATAGTATGAAAGATGAAATGAGTAAAGTTAGTTACGTGGGAAATGTTAGCACTTTCCATCACAGTGCTGAGTATGTGTGATTTAGTCAGGTAGCTTATCAGTTTTCGAGTGAGATGTGATGATAGGTGACCTAATTTATTATAGCAATGCAATTCCTCTGTTTTCTGGCATGAGTGCACCTAACACCTAAAGCGCTATCGACTGACCATCATCATCATCATCACTTTCTGTCGGTTACTTTTAAGTACCCATCAAGTACTCCGGTACTTGACGGGCAGTAATAGCAATGCATCTCAATATAAGTGGGGAAAACCCTCTTCTCATGAAATGTTGCAAATGTTAACGCACAAAAGACAACACAAGAAGTAGATGTAAAACTAAGGTTGAAGCACAAAATACTGAGGGCATGCTAAAAATAAAACTGCCTGCGATACAATTTACAGTTTTTTTGTAAGATCCGTGATTGTACCGTACTTATCATCACAGAGTACTGTTATTGCCGACGACATGAACGGGGAAAGGGAGGGCATGCTAAAAATAAAACTGCCTGCGATACAATTTACAGTTTTTTTGTAAGATCCGTGATTGTACCGTACTTATCATCACAGAGTACTGTTATTGCCGACGACATGAACGGGAAAGGGCACAGAAACTGTTAGTACAGAGGCGGAATGGCAAAAGAGACGAAAATAGTTACGGATTTTTGGTATCTTTATTGGAAAGAAACGAGATGGGGCATGGAGAAAGCAGATAGAAGAAAGGAATTACAGGACAATGCCTACATAACAGAGGGGTAGTATTAGGTACTTTTTTTACTTATTCGACTGACAAAAAGCAGTAGTAAACAGAAAACCTGAAAGTGGCACGACGACCCATGTAATAAAACATCTTAACATCCTTTGGCTGATAAAATTGCCACATAGGTAAAAAAATATAGAGCGACTACTCTTTTATAGATTTAGACAGATTTTCTAAGAAAATGCAAGAAAACTACCTACGCACAGAGAATACCGTTACTGTTTAGTTATAGCTTTACAGCAACCAACGGAAAACGGGATGAGACAGAAAAGTAGTTAAAGAAGCTTTGAATTTAAATTGCAGGACGAATTTAAAAAACGGATAGATGGGGGACACACACAACGATACAACAGCTAAAAAGAGCGTTAGAACGATGGAGAAAATAAGGCGCGATTTCATTATGAAAAGGCTAGAACCGAAATGGAGAAAGCAGGAGAAAGTAAATTACAGTATGATGGTTTGCACACCTGCGCCGATGACCGAGGATCACCGGGCTCGTAAGGTCTTCTAGGACGCTTCCTTCCTATATAATTGACGAACACAAACTCAAGGAGTGAGGCGTAAATGAAGAACATGGAGAAACCGTCCCATATATTCATAGCTGTCAGGTTGGAGACCACGGGTAGCGTGGAACGGAAAGTATTGCTGAAAATTTACATTTAATTTAGAGAATGAAATGGGGGACAAGTAAACTGGAGCATATTTTCTTTTCAAAGAAAGTGAACTTTTTTTTAAAAAAAAAGGAGATAAGCAAAGAGGAAAGTGGTTTCCTGCATTTCTGGAAATTAGACTACATTATCATAAAATTAGAGGAGATGGTATGTTAAGGTGGCAGGAAGAGGGAAGTGGGAAGGGGATTCTCCGAAAAAATAATTTCATTCTGGTGTGCACGCCTACCGTTGAAGTTTGGGAAAAACACATAAAGAAAAAGTGCCTCACGTTACATGATGATAATATCACAAGAGAATGTACATGTGTGTAATGCAGTGACAAGCTGAAAAAATATATTTATGTAGGGATATTGTGACACAGCACTTTTTTGCTTTTTTATATATATTGTATATCCTACCTCTCCAGTGAGAAGATTCACAGTAGCTTGTCTCATTGTGAGCCAAGTACGCATTGAGAAATGTGAGATTTGGAGATTTCCTCAGAACACCTGCATCCGTTTGCCACCTAAACTCCAAGGCATCCTTTTCATGGGAAACTGCACACGGATACGGAATACGAATAAAAAAGGGATTTAGCGCAATAAATAAAAAATGTACCTAGAGAATTTGCGGAAAAGCCGCATTCATGCATACGATAGTAGCTCAGGATTAAATGAGCACATCCCAATGAGATATGATATCATTGCGGGCATGAATTTACATACAGCATTTATTTTTATGGCACTTACTGCTTTCAATGGCAAAATTGCAAACGGGATCGTCAAAAGGAAATATGGCTAAATTTCCTTGACAGGAGAGTATCAGATGACGTCTTGAAAGAAAAAAAAATGAATAAATAATGCAACAGTGGATCATCATGGCGTCATTTTGTGCAGCAGTTTGATGCAGGAAGGGAAAGTCAAAAAAATTTATTGTAGTACCTCGTCGTGAAGTAAACAGTTCCGTTTGGAAATAATCTAAGCGCCACGTTGACAGGATCGAGATTCGCGCGAAAGTCTCCATGTTTGACAAAATAGACATCCGGAACCCATACACGTCCCCAGTGATGTAAAGCATCCAAATAGGGTTTTCTCCGAGGATTATATCGCATAGGAATTGCTTCATGAACGTCAGCAATATACGGTGGAGCGGTTCCAGACACCGAGTCGTAAATTTCATGCTTTAACCTCTTGTCCTCCCACACCAGGTGCAATAAAAATTCTACCTCGTATTTCTGCAACACAGCAAATCATTAAAATGTGAGACTCACTCCATTAAGAACGGGTTTAGAGCACACAGGAGTGCCATCAGCAGAACCGTTAAATAAATGCATGTTATTTTTCATCCCCTTTGTGCTCAGCGCATTATCTTTTCCATTTGCCACGCTAGCATTCATCTCATCATCTCATATCAAAAAGGTAACTAGGGACTAACAGAGCAGCAAAAAAAATTGAGCTAGAATGAAGGCATAATTACCAACGAGGATTCATCCGGAGATGCTAATGTTAGCAAAAGTACACTGACGTTCACAGGTAGATCATCTGAAATTGAATGGCATAAAATGAGTATTAAAATGCACGTCATAAACGAACCGTACTTCATTTTTATGGTTTAATTAATTTTCACTCACTTTTACTTGGGGGAAGTAATCGCTTATCGTATCTATCCTTACTAATTAAGAGATCTAGAGCGGCCTTTTCACTTAAATCTGAACTTATTCTGTCAGGTAATGAAAGGAA
>JAHZND010002269.1:0-17577 GCA_027744115.1 Acrocyrtus sp. NNG-2020
AATTGTGAACTTGGGAAGAAGAGTGAAAACTGCGAGGATGGCTGCGAATCTGAGTATTCAGCTTGGCATTTGGAGTGGAGAGTGCATTTATCCATGTGCAGTATTATGCACGGAAGAGCATAGCCAGCAAGATTTCAGTTTCACTACTTCCACTCGTGGCTTTGCTTGCGTCACCCTAGAAAAAAGATCGAAAATTGTATCCCTAAATCCTAAAAGTATAATCTATAGTGGCTACCTTCTACATAGACAAAATAGGCCTATTATCAATTATACTGGTCTGGGTCCGGCCAAACTGAAAGGGAAAACTTTGTGCAGCTCGTGAAATGACAACGTGATCTGCTCCTGATACTCCCGTTCCGCGTTCCCATCAGTCCCGTCGTCTGTTTTTAAAAATCTAACTTTTAGTGAGTAGCGATTGAAGTATGTTACAATTTTAATATTAATAATAGGTAATTATTCCTTATTTCGAGAAGTTTTTAGTAAGACAAGACGGGCAGTAGTATATGAAATGTTCCGCAAAAATGAAAGAATTAGGTATGAAATATGAAAAATATATGAACAGTTGGCTTAATATGTATATTTTTTATTCTTCCAATTTCACGCAATTTGTAATTACAGAAGTAAATTACAATTAATTACAACAGTAAAATCTTTTTATGGCTCTTCCTTTTTGCATATGCACTTATAGCTTGCACAATGACAGATTAATCTATGACATTTAAGTACACAATTAAATAAGTATAGTTTAACTGTATAACAGTTCTTTTAATGTTTTAACTAGTGATATATTTTTTTCAGTCTGCCAGAGACTTGACTTCTTTCTGTAAATGCAGGTTGGTTGGATTCCATTTCTTTTGCTTATAGGTAACATCTCAAAGGACTTCCCGATTAAGTGGTCTAAACTAAAAATTAAAATTGAAGAGACGTACCTCTTGTAATTGTGGTTACCCAGATTTAGCGTGTATTTATTTCCAGTTAAATATCACGCAAATCAACAAGTCATCAGCATTCATTTTCAGTATTATAAACTTTCTCCACATTCCATAAACGTCACTAGAAACAACTTGAAGACACGGTAAATTTTCAGAATAAAGAGCAGATGAAATTCATCAAAATGTTAGTGTGCAATATAGATGAAGTTGACTATTTATGTATGTACATATTCTTAAATTATACTTAAAAGTGACAATTCTACATCAATTAAAGTGTATGACTAGTAGCTCATATAAGGCTTTTTTATATCCTCCATTAACCATGTTCTTTCGTGACATTGCCTAAAGCTATCCTTCAACTTCGTGAATGATAAACCACCTCACGGTTAATTATGGCCATTCTCCAGTTTTACAGTAACACGTCATTGTCGTCACTATTCGTGCGCATCGCTCATTAATCTCTCGATATTAACCTTTAATATTCTCTCGTAAATGTCCGTGGACTAGAATAGATAATTGGTTAAAGCTTAAAAAGTCGAACATGCCAACATGCACATTAAATACCTAATAAACTGTAGTTACATAGTATTGCTGTACATATGTATGTAAACTACCTACTAGAATAGATTTAGTGGTAAGATTAAAAGAAAACTGACTGAAATCTAAAAAGTAAAACAATTTGATTGATTTCGTATTATTTATGTAATAAGAGAAAAGTAATTTTTTAAAAACAAATTGTAGCAGCTTATCTAGCATGAGACTTGCAGAATGGACGGCCTGCTTTGGCAAAGAAGCTTTGTCCTTCTAAATTTTTCTTGCAAGCCTTTAATAAAATTGCAAATTACAAATTATTTAATTTGTGTTACATGATTAATTATTATAGAAGAACTGCTATGTATGTATGTATGTATGTTAATTACTTACCGCACAGTTAAAACATTGCGAGTGATAATTTTGATTCATTGCCTCTACCCATCGATCTCCAGCCTCAATGGGGTATCCACAAGCATAGCATTTTACATTATGTAAATCACTTACCGCACAGTTAAAACATTGCGAGTGATAATTTTGATTCATTGCCTCTACCCATCGATCTCCAGCCTCAATGGGGTATCCACAAGCATAGCATTTTGTTGTGAACAGCTCATTCCAATCTGTGTAATTAAAATTAATTTCAGTTAAAACTGCTCAATTTCCATTAAGAACTGTACTTTATAACTAAATTAACTGTGTTTTTCAGGGGGCATGCATGTCAGATGTATTTTTAAAAAAGTATATGGGTTAAATAGCTAGGACTTCAAAATGGGCGAAAAGCAAAAAGTGTGCATGTCTATAATTTACATCATTACTCACCGGCATCACAGTAAGGCTCCCCATCTTCCAAGAAGAAGGGTGCGTTACCGAATGGCTTGTTACAATGTGTACATTGGAAGCATTCTGGATGGTAACTGCGACCGATTGCGTTCAGGCACTCATACTTGATGCGATTCCTACAGCGTCCACACTGTGGGGCGAGGTGGCTTTCCCAACAGTACTCGCAGTGGAGATTACCCTTTTCTTCTACAAATCCAACGTCTATCAATGGGCGAGAGCAGTTGGGGGTGGCACACTTGAAGTGGTCAGGGCAGTAGAACTTTGAGTTTGCTGTTATGAATGGGCCACTGAAAAAGCAAGGGTTTTGTAATTGTCATAATATAAATACCGTACTTTCTATGCAAATGAAGCAGCGGAAAGCAAATCTAGTTTAGTACAAAAACGTTCCCCCGACTAAGAATAGTAAAAAAAATTATATAAAAAAATATTAGAGGACTGGAAAAATGGTGTATACCGAATTTGTTTTTGGCATGAGTTGCAAACAGCAACCCTCGGTCCAGGTTGTGTAAGAACACCTCTACCCCTTTTCGGAAGAATTGAGAGAGACTTTCCTCCTTTTCCTCCTGCGCCAGCACCGCCTCCGGCACCGGCTCCTGCAGATGGAGCTGCTGGTGCAGGCGCTGAAGCAAATGGTGCTGGTGCAGGCGCCGAAGCAAATGGTGCTGGAGCTGGCGCAGGTGTAGCGACTGGCGGTGGTGGGATTGAAATTGGAGCCGACATGGATGGAGCAGGTGCTGCTGGAGGTGGGATTGTCTGTTGAACCATTGAAGGAGGAGAAGCCGGGGCTTTTTGCAGTAGGGAGCTTACTGGCTTGTAAGGCACTTGCTTTTGCTGAAACTTGGGAGGAGCCACAGGTTGAAACTGCCTCTGCTGACCAAGGCTCTGTCCAAAAGTAGAGAATTGCTGGGGAACAGCAGCAGGTGCCGGAGCAGGAGCAAGAACAGGCGCCTGTTGCAACAAGCTCTGAGGTTGAGCTTGTGGTGCAGGTGCAGCAGCGTCACCTCCTTCTGCGGCGTTAGGAGGCCATGTCACACGCAAAGGCGAATTTCCTCCTTGAGCCTGAGCTGAAGAGGAAACACTGCTGCTTGTGCTGAAACTGCTTTGCTGACGAGTTTCAATGGTGGAGTACTGTTGCAAAAGACCACCGCCTGGGGTTTGATGAGTCTGATGTTGCTGTTGAAATTGCTGTGATTGTTGAGACTGGAGGAAGCCAGGCCTTGGTGGTGATTTTGGAGCAGTACAGGCGCCTGTTGCAACAAGCTCTGAGGTTGAGCTTGTGGTGCAGGTGCAGCAGCGTCACCTCCTTCTGCGGCGTTAGGAGGCCATGTCACACGCAAAGGTGAATTTCCTCCTTGAGCCTGAGCTGAAGAGGAAACACTGCTGCTTGTGCTGAAACTGCTTTGTTGACGAGTTTCAATAGTGGAGTACTGTTGCAAAAGACCACCTCCTGGGGTCTGGTGAGTCTGATGTTGCTGTTGAAATTGCTGTGATTGTTGAGACTGGAGGAAGCCAGGCCTTGGTGGTGATTTTGGAGCAGTCACATGACTGATTCCACCAGTTGGAGATTGCTAGCAAAATATATTTGAAAACATTACTTAATGTCAACCTAATAATGGGAAAACGTGAAAGTGAAAGCACGTTACATGGAAAGGAAGTGGGGCCATCTTTGAAGCATACGAGTCCACACCCGGGGACTGCGGGCGAATATTGCTCGCAAGGTTGAATGGTTTTGGTGGTGGAACCGGAGCAAATGATGGGGCTGCAGCAGGCTGTCCAAATGATCCTGGCGCTGATGGAAGTGGAGCTTGCGGAAAAGCTGGAGTTGGATCAGTGTTAGCATTGGCATTTCCTGCGGTCACCGAGGCTCCACCAGCGCTAACTGGGGCTGCAGGAGCAGCAGCACTCGGTGGAGCAGCAGAAGCTTGCAATGGAACAGGTGCGGCAGGTGTTGCAAGTTGTGTTGCTGGCACAGACATTTGAGCCTGTGCTGGTGGTGCTGCAACAACCTTTGGAGCAACAGACCTCAGCTGAACTTGGGGAATCGTCACTGGCGTAGGCTGCACATTGCTTTTAGGCGACATTGGCGGTGGTGTCCTTCCAGCGTCCTCACTCTCCACCTCCTGGAGCATCCTATAAACCTCGCTGTTTTCGTGGTTGTATTTCTTCTCATTTTTCTTGAAGTTTACTCTGTTTCAGTGTACCCCAAATGAATTTAGATATTATCTTCCTACTGGAAAAAAAATGATTGTTGGAATTTTTAAAAACTTTAACCGTACCCAATAGCGCCTCCTGCCAAAACCTCGGACTGGGCACTAAGCGTCTCGGCTATGCTCTGTTCACTGTACATGTTAATAGGGGTGTTGTATTGATTGTTCACCATCGTTTGACCTCCCTAAACGAGGAGCAAAGTAGAACTAGAATTAAGCTCCAGTAAATCCCTTTCATCTAACGTAAATAGGTAAGTGATGCTTTATGTGAGTGTGAGAAGCATGCCAAACCATTCGGTGAAATGTCATTAAGAAACGATGTCTCTCTCATGCGTCATCATCTCATAAAAAGGTAAATATAACTCTGGCGTGGCAAAAAAAGGATTATGGAAGTGTTTGTGTATGAGGCGAATTGGGTATCTGTGCTTTTGTTATACTGCGCTGTGCGTGCACTTCAGCTCGTACTTTGGGTGAAGTCCAACACAGGTTCGTCATCATATTTACAGATATTAAGATAGGGATAAGTGAGGTGAGGCATTTAAAGTAAAAAATAATAATTACAATCAATGTGAAGGTCCCACCTTAGTAGTTGACATAAAGAAATGTATTCGTACATGCATTAAAAGTGGCTCGATTTTTTTTGCTTGCTTTTGGGATCAAAACAATTAATAATTTACATATATAAAATTACATACACGTTACAGTTTTTAATTGCGGCTACAGAATTTACAAGTTACATGTAATCTTTACATAACGTCTTGGGCAAAAAATATATTTCTCTTCTGGAAAGAAATTAGATTGGGACTAAAAAACGAGCTTATCGCAGAAATCTTTAATTGAGATTGAGAACCTGACTGACGGCAGAGAAAGGCTTAGCCTGTGAGTTGACTTGTGGATTGATTGGTTTGGCCGGTGCTCCTGGCGTCTTCGCCAGACTCGTTTTAGTCACCTGTGGTGCAGGAGCCCCTGGTTGAACTCGATTTGCTTCGCCCAGAACTTGAACTTGAGGCTTCCAAGTGGAGGAACCTGCCTTCGCCACTTGGAAGTCTACAGAGTTACCTGACCCCATGATGATGTCTTGAGCCTCCTTGTGCTTAAAGCGCAGTGCATCCTTTCCATTAATTTGGATAAGTTGGTCTCCAGGAGCAAGGCCATTTTGGGCAGCGATGGAGCCAGCGGTTACCTAATTTTAAAACAAAATAATTGTTCATACCACTCCAAATAAAGAGTATGCATTCCTTCCTGTCATTTTAAAAGTTTATCGGATTGGGGATGGTATACTTAAGATAAAGTATCATTTTCAAATATGCGCTATTGCTAAAGGAAATCTCTACACATGCTCATATTCTCTAGCAGTGAAGTAAACTAGGTCAACCACACTCTAAAATTTTTCAGCATTCTGGCACAAATCGTTCTCATCATAGTGGAATATGCTCCTACCATCATCACCAAGCTCCTACGTTTGGAGAGACCGTACCATCAAAATCTATTGTAGAAGTATGCGCTGTTCTCATGAAATTTTTACAGCAGCAGTGTACAGCTCATGTTCAGATGTCTACACTTGCGTGCATTTCGCATGAGGTCATGTAAGTAGATTTAAATGGGGCTATTCTACATTTAGAAGGAGGGTTCGAGAACAAAATCCTTTTCGAAAGTGAAATGAGCCATTTTGCTGATATTGAACATGAAATCACAGAGAAAAGCTAATTCTATACTTCGAAGAATGAAGGATAATGAATGGAATGATTCTTTGCTAAGTTTAAAAAGAAAGTATATACCTTAACGACAATTAAAGGTTGATTGAAATCTTGTCCTCCATGAATCCTAAATCCCCAGGACTGGGCCGGGCTTTGTCGCTGAAGTCGAATTGATTGCGCCATTTTTGAGCTGGATTTGCACAAACTCTTACTTCAAATCCCACTTTCACTTTATTAAATAAAATGTAAAACTAATAGATATTTATACACTTCAAACTTGCCACCAACGCAAAAACTTTGAATTTGAAAAGTGAATTTATTTAAAAGGCTACACACTAAACTGAACACCTTAATTAAAATTTATTCCTAAAAATATTTTTTTTATTTCAATGTGAGAAGGTCGAACTTAAAGTATAAAAGCATCGGAACCAGAGGATGCGTCTCTCTGTAGGATTATTAGGAATTTCATGGACCCACCACCACTCCGTCACCGTCAACCACCACCACCTTCACCAACCACCGCACCGCCATCACCGTCTATAAAATCTGTAGTGGCAATTGGCAATTTTTTTCACAGCACCCAGTTTTACGTGGGACAGATTCGCAAAAAAATTTTCTTTACGATAGACTACCGAATGATTAGGGGATTTTTGTACAAGGGAAATCCAAAAAACTATTATGCAGAGATGAGTCTGTTATTCGTGCAATATTACCCAAGGAGGTCACCTTGCTTCCTCCTTCCCCTCCTCTTCATGTCCAAATCGCAAGTTCACTGAACACACGTTTCCCTCACATTATACATTTCCGGATACACCGCGACAGCTCTTTCCCCATACATTTTACGTAAGAAAAAGTGTACAAGTGTCGCCAACAAGGCTTATCCCTATGCCTTTTCATCTTTTATTTTGGCGATGATGATGATGCTCAAGAAGATGCAGTGCGTCTAGCTTCCGCTTTTTAGTTTTTCTGGCAACTACATAAAAATTTTCTAACTTTGTTCATCCCTCTCTCTCACACTCTTTCTCTCTCCTCACTATAATCATTTTCCATTTTGCATCATTACTACTGCCAATATTATATACCTATAATGTGAATATTCAGAAAATGCCCAAGAGACCTACAGAAATAAAGATGTATAGCATTTAGCGCGAGTATTATTCAAAAGCAATTTTTTTCTCTGAAGTTAATAATATGAAAGCAGTTTTAAATAAGCTTTTTAGAATCTTGTCTATGTCTCTGTCAATATTTTAGTACGAATGGAAAAAAAGAAGCCAGATGCTCGTAATTCATAAAACCAACTTTGAGGAAGGAAATGAAGAAGATGATGTAATGCATTGCTACTTTATCCTCTCCCTGGGCTGGGGTGGGACCTAAACGAAAAAAAGAGTGGAGGATTTTGGTATATGTTTTATTGTGAGCCGTCATGTGCCATCACAACATGTCACGTCAAGATGATGAAGATGATCCAGGATGACGGTGATATTAGCAATACAATGTCGATAATGTGTACGGCAGTAGTAATTTCAGTTTTTTGTTTCAAAGATGAGCTACGGAAGTGAGGTCTTCCTGCTTTTTACTTTTGTACTTGTTTGCAGATTCGCTAAAGCCAGGACCACGGGAAATGAAAGTAAAAGCAGAAGAGTGAGCGAGGAACGATGAAATACTAGAAACCGCAATATAGAATTGTAGTGTTTTTCCTTTCACACGACAGTCGTTTTGAAATACAACGAGGTAGGCTGCTGCGCGTGTTTGTCCTGGCATGAGAATCCGAATGTGGGCTTAGCGCGATGAACGTAGCAGTTCCGCAGAATCGACGTATGTAGAATTTTTTGCGAAAAATTGCTCAACAGAAACTGAAGATGCCGAAAGGGGCACTCATATTTTTAGAACGTGATGCTGTAGGTAATTAAAGGATGTGGATGCGGCTACATATGAAAATATTCGCAGATGGAGAAGAGGTTTGCAGTTTGTAACTTTAGATCATATATTGGGAAAGTTGTATAGGTAGGTAAAGCTGGATCCAGAGAAATAGCAAGTTACCTTTTCGGTTATGCTATGCATGAGTAAAGTTTATTTTGATTTCCTTCTCTGACTTCTGATTTTATTTTTGCTAGCAAATAGGTACATTGCTTAGGTATGTCAGCCCAGTGAAAGGATAAATAAACCAGTCTGGAAAAATTAAAATGCTCTCACCAGGACAAATATGCGTGCCAAAAATTTAGTCAACCAAGCTTAGCCAATTGCGTAGATATATTCTGTTTCTTATAGGTGTAGTACACGCAGGACAAATATATGTTCTTGGAATAGTTTTGAAAATATATTTTAGAAAAGTCATATTTTAGCGGAAAAATTATAATTCGATTGGTTCCGAAATGGGCAGCTTTGGTGAATGGGCCCACGGAGCCTGCGACTGTTGAGCTGAAAGTTTAAAAAGTTACAAAATAATTTTTTTTCACATTTTAGAGATTTCTAAAGATTTCATTTTCGCTGTACATATACCTTGACAAGCAGCTTCAAATGCCCGATTCATGCAAATACCGAAAGTTGAATTCTCAGGTTGTGGAGCTTCTTGTTGCGCACTCTTTGCCTGAGCCCTTTTCTGCCTATCTTCTTCTTCCATCTCATGAAGCATTCGAAGCACTGCACTTTTCTTCATGTCCAACTCCTCCTTCTCGTCGGGTTTCATGAAGTTAACCCTGCAATATTTGTCCATTTTTATGATTTATTTAACAGTAATTTGCTTATTACAGTCTATTGCAAACATACCCAATTGCTCCACCGTCCAAAACTTGCGATTGTGAAGTAAGCAGTTCTCTAATATTTTCTTCCGAATACTTTGGTCCCTTCCATCCCTGAGTAACAGCCGTAGTTGTAACCCCTGAACTGTTTTGGATAACTGTTGTAACGCTAGTACTACTGCTCGAAGATTTCGTGGAAGTTGTAGATGTTTGTTTGAGAGAGGACTGTCGGTTAACTCGCGTTGGTAAAGCCTGCGAACTGCCTATCACAACTCTTTCCATGTTCGCACTATCTCCACGAATCACTTGGAATTGTACCCGATTTCCAGCATTGATAATCTTCTGCTGAGCTTCTCTATGGCGGAGGTGAACAGCATCTTCTCCATTAATCTGAATAATTTGGTCCCCTGGTGCTAATCCTTGTTGCTGTGAAAGAGATCCAGCAGCCACTTTCAAAACAATCAGAGGATCGGCAAAGTCAGCGCCGCCGTGAATCCGGAATCCCCATGGTTGGGAATTGTCCGACCTACCTAACTGGACGGTAAGAGTAGACATATCGGAAATTTACAAAAAATAAAAAAGGACCAGGTCACTGGAGAAAAGTGGGAACGAACCAAGACTCCTCACTTGTTAAAATGCTCAAGCGAGATTAAGAAATTCGTCGTGTCTAAGCTTTTGAAATTGCTAGAAACGCCCGTTTTCATTAGAATCGGGTTTATAACATGAAAAACTGGCATAAAAATTAGCAAGAGGATAAGCAGTCATTAAAATAACAAGCAAGGATATCCAATCACTTCATCTTTTCACATGTGGCAGCAACTTTGTTTGTATTTTTTGTATTCTTTCTCCTCCTTCTCCCTTTAAAATACATGAAATTGTTGTCTGAAATGCACAAAAGGCACATTTCAAAAATCGACCAATGTGAAACTTCAGTTATATTCGTGCCCTCGCTCGTCGTCATCATGTCTTTCATGTGTGTGCAGCGACTAGGTCGACCTGGCTATTTAGGATTGTGATATCTGACTTGAACCAGAGAAATGTTTTTCTAGCGTTGTTTAAAGAATGGGCTCCTGGGCTCTTTGTCAAATTTATACCTTGTGCCTAAGTAAACACAACTGGGTCTTTAAGCCAACACAATGTAATTATACTCCTTCCTCGATCTAAATTTCCACTTTACCCATATCAAAACTAAAGCTGACTGGCTTAAGTTTAGCTCAAGAAAGCAAAAAGACAAATGGAAACGTACAGATGTACAGATTAGTGTAATGGAATTTTTTACGTACAAATCCTATCGCGTCTGCCTGCCTTCCTAATTTCCAAGCATTTTTTTAAAAGAACCGAATCATTCATAAAAGTTGAACCAGCAGACTTTGAAAAGGTCATTATATTTTTTATCGCATAGTTAGTTTTTATTTAATTGATTCACCCCCGATACTAATAATCTAATCTATAGTATCTATCTATCTATCTATCTAAGTATCTATAGTATAGTATCTAATCTAAGTAAGCATGTCTATGTCGATGCCAATCGTTGAATGTACTGCATCCTTTGAAATGAGATTGTCGGGTTGGCACTGTTGGCAGCCACAAAAAGAAATGAAAATGCATCTTTGTACTATGCATTAGTTTAGTCATTTGTACATGTCTAAATGCATTTCCCTGAAATATGCCATAGAATGTATAAAGAAAGGCATAAAATAAATTGGAAAATGGAATACCGCTACGCTCCCTCCTTAACTAGAACGTTGAAATACTTTAAAGTGCAACTGGGCATCAGCATGACGTTATACTTTTTCACATTTCCACAAGACAAAAACTGAAATCGATATAGTTAGGTTAGAGTACTCTTTCTAGTACGAACAAATATCTATAGCGTAGCGTTTACTCCAATTAAATGGTGAGCAGAAGGGAGCAAGTCTAAAAATAAATTTTTAGCTTTTTCATTTCACAGCTCTACTGCTGCTCCTTATGTTTGCACACTGTTGCGAATAGAACGTGGCTCATCCTATTTATTTGCAAAAATAGCTTCGATGGAAGCAAAAATGTTTTATACTTTAAAACTTTGTAACCGATGAGATCCTGCTGCCGGATAGCTACGCAAATATTTGCTGATTACAGCAAAAACTCTATCCTAATATCGATATGGAACATTTATCTAGCTGTACTTAAGCAAGGCTTCAATTCAGTGCATAGCACGATGAATGACAAAACGGCAGTAAAATAAGTAGTTTAAATTGCTTGCATATGTACAATTGCAAGCAAGCAATATATTTCCCCCTGAACATGACAATGCTGCCATCCATCTGATTGTGAGTAGTTTTTTTCTCCAAATGTGTGCCAACTGCCAACAGCAGTGTATGATTTCAACGAAATTTTTTACAAAAACACCTTTACTTTTATAGGGTAATTTGGAGCAAAAGGGGAATGCAATGTCTAGTGAAAAATCCTTTTTCTTCACCTACTGAAGAATTGAAGAAGCGAAAACTTTATTACTTCTTTTCACTGAATCCATTGCATTGATTGATAGAGAGGAATGAATATGTGCAAAGTGACCTTGAGATTTTTGAAACATGGTCGCATTGAAAGCAGCTGCCTAGTCAATCGACATTTACTTTTTTACGTCATGTCTTTCATCGTATAGAAATGCTGCTGGAAGTGGGGAATACGAAGCTTTGGCGGTGCGAGCTTCATTCGATTCTAAAAGTGTAAATCGTTTCGTTCATGTAAGAATTGATATCTTAACTGAGGCATAGTAGGGCTCAACTGAAATTCAGATTTATGTAGACTCGTGCCATTTCTTCCATTCCACACTGATTCACGATAACGAGACATAATTTTTCTTATGTAATTTACCAACGTGATTGCTCTATAGGTATATACGTAATGGCAAAACGGATCCTGACTTTGTAGAGAACGATTATTCTGATTTTCAAAGATTTATGACTTATCGCAAGAATTTTCCTGATTGAATTGAAATTATGCCAAGCAAGCGATGAAATCATGTCTAGTATCTGCGTTTATAATTAAAATTATTTGGCTTTGGCACCACATAATTGTGGAGTATTAAAATGATGCGGTCAAAATTGCAAGAATGCAAGGCATTCATCATCCAGCTGGATGGAACAGGTTCTGAAGAATTTTTTAGGGCAGTGTACGCTGCGCTGTACCTTCACCTTATTTCTATCAGTTCATATAATTCTTTATTCACGTGAACTGGGAATTGATTGCATGAGTGAATGAGTGCCTGACTTCGAAAAGTATCCCCACATTACTCAAAAAGTATAAGAAAAACTAGTATGATCGGATTCATAATTTCACCTCTAGTTTGGATTAGCTGTAATTACTATAATAAAAAAGCCCTTCAATACTTCAATATAACATACCTACTCAATCTTTTCACTCTCGTCCAACATGATCTTCCATTTCCATCCTATCCGCTACTAATGATGATGCGCGCAGATAGTTCCATCAATGGCAGCAAACCAAGACGGCTAGGTGCATCGCAGAAATTTTTCGCAAATCGTTTGGTTAGAGACCTTGACAGTTTCCATTAATTACATCCATTTCGTTTCAGTTTCAACTTACCCCTCGTATTTCCAGAGAGGGCATAGAACCAAGCCATTAAAGTTTTAAAATCCAGTTTGCAAAAACGACACAGAGATCAGGTTAACAGGACGATTAACTAGTGCAGATTACCCTTTCATAAACGAATAAATCGAGTTCCTTGCATTGTAGATATCTCAATTTATAATTAATCTTTTACGCATGTGCAAAGCTTGTAAATTTCATCATTCGAAAGTCGCCTCAATTGTACGTGTATTATCATGACATTTGTGACGAAACTAAGCGGACTTTCCTGAAACCCTCTGGAGTAATAATCTTGTATCTACGTTCTTTTACAGATTTAAATGCACAGTTCATGGTTCAATTTTTCATGCCGCGCTGTCAATCGAGTAAGTTTACTGCGTCTTTTTTTACTAATTTGAGAAAAGATTTGCATTGCGAGTTTCGACCTTTGACCACGCTAACGTAAGCCAATAGACAAAGTTTTTAATGGAGTTTATCTTATGAGTATGGGAGCCAAGGCGTTGTGCTCTCTGCCATTAAAAACCAGAACGGAACGCAGTATACCGTATACCTATGCGCAGGAGAGAGTGTTTGCTATGCTGAAGTTGACTGTGGAAAGCTAGGATAAGGCGAGATATGAAGATATGATGATAGGGCTGAGAACTTGATAAAGATTCAGCACAAGCCAAAAAAAGAGTGATAATGACTCAAGTACCACAACGGAGCTGATGTAAAAACGTCTGTTTACGAACATTGATTTCCAGTAAACTTTTGGGCTCTGAGTAGTCGATTGACTTTTACAATGATGTGCGAACATGATGGAATTTTTCCTTGATTGGGAAACTCATACAAAAAAAGATGACACAATTCCGATTGCAAGAGGACCATAGCAGGAAATTCCTAGCTACCTAAAATGCAGTTTATATCAGTGTGTTTAGCTAGGTTGATCTGTCACAGTTGACAAGGGGTAAATTAAAAACTTTTCAGACCAAAAGCAAATAATGTCAACTCCGACCCGACTGATCAGACTAACCCAAGCGGCATTTCAGACGTAGTATTATTATGGCGAAATGGGCTGTCAACAGAACGAAAAGGGACATAATAATAATTATACTATATATCAGGTTGGGTACACGCGTATTGAAAATGATTTTAATTGCAGTTCACTATACTTACGAGTTGTTTTCAAGTCATAATTTAACTTTTCCGCATTACCTATTCACAAACTAGGCGGTTTTGTAATGGAAGCTGACACATTAACTTTTGGTCTGGAAATATAAATCAAACCTCCATCATCCTGTCATCCCTTTTCACCCTGAATAGGATAACATAAAGTTCATAATGAGGCATAGCGTATGTGGTAACTTCGTAACTTTTACAAATATAAATCAAACCTCCATCATCCTGTCATCCCTTTTCACCCTGAATAGGATAACATAATAAAGTTCATAATGAGGCATAGCGTATGTGGTAACTTCGTAACTTTTACAATGGTACAGTTTTGTACACACTACAATGTGGAGTATAGTCTAGTCTAACGAAGCAGCTGCACATTCCTTCTTCCGACAAATGCCAAACTTAGATAAAAAGTATCCTGATAAACTTTCTATAATAGGTAATAAAACTTGACTTCTTGTTAAGCTCTTTTATTGCAACTAAACGCTTACATATGCCTTTTCATAGACCCAAATTGCCTACCGTGCTATACCTACGAACTTGCCCTACTCTATATAGGACCCGTCATTACACATGGATTTGAATTAACCATTCCCAACTAGAAATGAAGCTTACACGTCATGGCCATGCATGCAGTTATAACAAGCAAACCGACATGGCGGAATGTACCTAGACAAATTCTGTCGTAGAATAGCAAGAGTGGTAGCTGTTAGTCCAGCCAAATAAAAGCTCCTTTCAGGTTCTGACGTTTCACTGACTCTTTTACCAAGAGTCGTGAGTCTTAGATCTCCAGTTCAGCTTTTTGCTTACAGAGAATCGGAGTTGTCTGTTTAGCTCTCCTCAGCTACAGAAAGGGAATTTTCTTCCATCATCGTTTCACAAGACTGATTACGATCACTTGAAAAGGTAAAGACTAATTGAACAGCAGCATAAGTCAAAATAATTATTTCTTTGGAATATAAGAATTAATTACATCTTAAATTTTTCTTGCAGATGTGCGGCATTTGGGCATACATTTTGAAGCACAGGGGAGAGGTGTCCGACGAATACAAATCTCGTCTGTACACTTCCTTCTTGAAAGTGAAGCATCGTGGTCCTGACCGTTCGGATTTTATTGAATTCGACTTGCTGGTCCCATTCTTCCTTGGCTTCCACCGTCTCGCTATTATGGACAAAACCGTAAATGGAGACCAGCCTTTTGTCTGTACTTGGAAAGGGCGCACCATCTACACCTTGTGCAACGGCGAGCTGTACAACTACCGTCATCTGAAGCAAAAGTACCAGTTGAACATGAACTCTGAATGCGATTGCGAAGTTATTCCACTAATTTACCGATCCTATGGAATAGAAACATTGATGGATGAAGTGAAAGGAGGAGAATTCGCCTTCATTATCTTGGACATTGACATGGAGCTCAAGAGGCTTGTAATTCATGTTGGACATGATCCCACAGGCGTTCGCCCACTTTTCTTTGCCGAAGATGAGAATGGCATCGCATTTGCATCTGAGCTCGGAGGAATCGTGGGGATTTCTGAGGCAAAGGAAATTGGCTTGTTCCCACCCGGAAGCTACATGACAATGACACTGGATCTGAATGGAAAAGTGAGCGTATCGACCAAGAACATCGTCAAGTACTACGACTTTGATAGAATCCCTCCATTTGTAGAGCCCAAGGAGATCGATGTTTTTGGCAAGGCTTACTTGGATGGCGTTTGCTCAAAGGTAATTGACCTTTTAAATGAAATAAATACTTTATCAGCAAACAATAGCAAGCTTAAACTTACTCATTGGTCATCTTGTGAAATTTTAATAGATTCGTACGACATTTGAAAAATGTGTGATTGACATGATGCATGCTGATCGCCCACTTGGTGCTCTACTCTCTGGGGGCCTTGATTCCAGCTTGGTGGTCGGCGTCGCCTCTCGATACTTAAAGAAAACAGGACGAAAACTTCGAACTTTCTCCATTGGAATGCCAGGTGGAACCGATGGTCCGTACGCTCAAAAGGTGGCTGATTTTTGCGGAACTGAGCATACTCACTTTGAGCTAACAACTGAAGACTTCCTGAACGCTATTCGAGATGTAATCCGCGCCATTGGAACATACGACATTACCACAGTGCGTGCCTCTGTAGGACAGTACTTGGTCTGTAAAAAGATTTCTAATGAGACTGACATTAAGGTTTTGCTGATTGGGGATGGATCTGACGAACTCTGCGCTGGGTACATGTACTTTCACAATGCCCCAAACCCTGAAGAGTCTCATTTAGAGAACTGTCGACTTCTGAAAGAAATTGGATTCTATGATGTCCTTCGAGCTGACAGGGGCGTAGCGAGACATGGATTGGAAGCAAGATGTCCTTTCCTGTCATACGACTTCATTGACCTTTACCTCCACCTAGACTGTAGGATCAGGGTGCCTGTAGAAGGCGTAGAGAAGTGGCTTCTCAGAAGGGCATTTTCACCTGAACTGGGCGAACCAATAATTCCGGAAGATGTTCGTGTCCGCCCAAAATGTGCCTTCTCCGATGGAGTTTCAAAACGGGAAAAGTCATGGTTCCAAATCATCGGAGAAATGGCAGATACAATGTACCAAGAGGCTGAACTAAAGAAAGCAATGACAACTTATCAACACGTTCCTCCCATATCATTTGAGAGTCTGTACTACAGAAAAACATTTGAAGAGTTTTACGGACCTACGGCTCATGTCATTCCACACTACTGGTTGCCAAAATGGTGCGGGGACATTAAGGAACCAAGTGCAAGAGTCCTGGAAGTTTGCAGAGAGTAAAAATGAAGGAGCATCTTCTTACAATTTAATTTTCTTATCAATAAGTATCTCAGTTTGATTCATTATTCGCATTATTGAGCTAGGTACACCGATTTACTTTAAATATCTATGAAATATTAACATTCTTTGTAATTTACTGAAAGGACTTATTGCACTTGCTTCCTATTATTACTTGCTACTAGTATAGTAATTCAGCAATAAAAATGCACATCGTGAAATGCCATTATTAACGTTTGCTAAAACCATGAACTTGTTCGAATTAATTAAATTATTTGTAGTGCATGTCAGCAGTCAGCATCTCATCAACCAAAATGCACTCCACTTTAGGTACTTTCTTTTTTCTTTTGCTCTTTTTTCATTCATCTTTCTCCTTCTCCTTCCCTCATCCCTGTGCCCTGGCATAGTGTGTAAAGAGTAAAAATTCATGCATCTGTTCCATTTACAAATACATTTACAAGTAGTACGATATTATGCAAATGATTGGCGCCAAATATGAAGCAGAGCTGAGAATGAAAATTGTTTGAAAATATTTTTCTTTACGTGTTTGTTTGCGTGTAATATTTGTTTACATGTGGAAATGAGAGAAAACAAAAGCAGCGTTTGAATTTTGAAATATTGAAATTTTCAGTAGAGCAGAAAACGGTAGAAGCGTCTGGAGAAAATGGTTTTATGCTTTTAAACATTTTCGAGTAAAGCCGAGTTTCTGTTTTCTATTTTCCCGTAGCATTTTACATTCTTGACATTTTTCAAATAGTTTGAAGTTTGGCATTGGAGGGGAAAGACGTTCCTTGTTTTCTCTCGTATTTTCGAAATAAAAGGCAGTTGAGTGCGACTGCTTGGAATATTTTGTAAAAACATAATTTTTAATTGATTAACTGAGATATGTAATTAAAAGAAACAAATTAATTAGTCCTTTTGAGTTTAATATACAGTAAGTTTGAGTTAATTAACTATAATTAAAGTGAAAAATTTGCGAAAAAGTTAGTATCGCAGTCCTTTCTATTTCGATTGCTGAGTGTTCACTGTTTAAGGTAAGGTCAATGGGAATATTATTTCTGAAATGGTTTCTAACATTTGGTTGACTAACTAACTTGT
>JAHZND010002270.1:0-11367 GCA_027744115.1 Acrocyrtus sp. NNG-2020
CCAGCACACTCGATTTAACAGCTTTTTTTACCTTGACTCGCGAAAACTAAATTAAAGCCAATCACTTTTTCACTACTCGATAATTACCAACTTGTCGCCATTAAAAAGCAGTTTGAAATGGGAGGATATATTAATACACCAATTTTTTAATGCAGAAATATATCCAATTCCAAACAACAAAAAACAGCTACAGCAGCTACGTTAATACCTACCGGCGACAGCTCTTCAAATTTCAAGCCGATCATCCGACAATATTTTTTTAATTAAACAATGAAATAAAAATTGAATTTTAAAAGTGCTTTGTTTTTATTCCTACTTTTTTTTATTTGCTCAAACGAAACTGGCAAACATTCAATCAATTTTTTTTGGACTTTGTCAAGATCTCTCTGGAAAGTGATTTGTAGTCTAGTAAGTGCCCATTGTCAATAGCTCACTTAATCTGGCGAAACAGGTTTGTTTACCTTTCCAAATTGCTAAAATTAGGTAGCAGAACAAACAAGTTCCATTACTCCAGACATTGAACGATAATTTCTGCGTTTCGGAAAAGGAGAAAAGTGGATGTGGCATTAAGTGCGAAAAACTGCATCAGGCCACGCCACGGCCACACACCACCAGAAAACAGTTGTCTGCATTTTATTATGCAACTGCGTCCTCTGTGCCCTCGCCTGACAAAAAAAGATCTGCTCCTTATTGTCTTTGTCTCGAAACTCTGCTCCTTTTTTTTCTTTTGTGCAGCTACAACCTGTCTACGGCCTTGAGCTGCCAATTCTCAGAGAATAATTTTTAATGCGCTTTGAGCCGGCCCGGCCAGCCCCAAAAACTGTTTTTATTGCTGCGAGCAGTTTTCCTGTTGCTGACTATTTCACACTTTTTTCCCCTTGATCTTGACCGAGACACTACGAAACAGTTTTTAAAATGCGAGGCGCAATAAAACTGGCGAGTGTCGAGTGGCATAAATGCATAAATTTGAAAAATGAAATTGAGTAGGTCATCGATCACATATGGAGCAGCCAGATATTATATGAATGACGAGAAATTATATAATAATGATAGTGGGTAATGTGATATGATATAATTTGTAATTTTTTAATTTTGCTACCTGTGCTTCCGTTCCAGAGTGCCATCCGCCTTCCGGACTAGGATGAATGGGAGCCGGTTGGACACCACAATAATTGGAGCGTTGAACCTTGACTTTATCGTCATCTCTCTGCTTTCTTTTTTTTATCTTCTTGAACTAACCAAACTAAACTGCTCAACTTTCCCAGAAAAAAAATGTTTTTTTTAAAATTTTCCAGTTACTCGAGAAAAAAAATTGATTCCTATTTTATTTGAGAATATTTCGGAATTTGTAGTAAATTAAGTTTATTGTGCAATCCCAGAAAACTTTCAGGATTAAAAAAATAATTCTCAAATTCTACACTTTCTTGTACGCGAAACGCAAAATTTGTGAAAGTAGGTAAGAGTGCGTGTTGTGTGCTCTTCTCTCGAGACTCTCCGTGTGCTGTCAGAGAATCACTGACTGAAGTAATTTCAGAGCAAACCTCTTTTATACAAAAGCTCAAAACATTTTTTTTTCGTTCACAACAACTCGCTCGCTCTAATCTAATGTGCGTCTTTCCTTCGCCTGCTGGTGGAATGCTTTTGTGTGTTTACTACACCAACTCCAGCAAAGCCGAAGCTCATACCGCACTTTACTCTCTCATATTTACGATAGCTTTTACGACAACCTCGCTCGCCATATCCCATACTATTCTCTCCATCCAGTTCACTCCATTTACCCATATCGCTCCACACAGCCAACAGCAATTGTAAATTGCATTGGGAAGAAAGTCGGCAAACAAAGACAAAATTTTTAAATTTTTTTCCTTTGTCCTGCATTCTAATTAACAATGCATACTGACAAAGCTACTATTTCTACTCGAAAAAACGTGCGGAGGAAATGCCAGAGTGAAACGTAACAGTCTACTGACGATTTATTTTTTCGTTTCGAAGACAATGCCACTACGTTAGCAAATTGTGTCCTACGTTAATTATTGACTGTCAATTCATTTCTTTTTTCAAGTGGCTGATAGCTGATATTCCAGTTCCAGCTAGGTACATTTTGTTTATTTAATGCTTTACGGTAACTTTGTAGTGTAAGTCACCTCTGAGAGTCCCCGCGAAAACATAATTTCCAGAAACACTGAAATATCGGTTGTCGGTCAGATATTTAATCAAATCAGGGTGACGTGTCACTTGACAAGTAGTTTAATCAATGAAAAATATGCTCTATCCCTGACATATAGAATCCCAAATGAAAAATAAAATGACAGCTGCAGTAGCCTCGAAATACTTCGTGTCAAAACCAAAAGTCAAGTGCATGGGAATGGGTGCTCATACCTATATGCCTATTATAATTATAATAACATATCTCCAATTAGATTTGTAATACTTGCAATTGAAAGTATGAAAAATGCTAGAGAAAATTAACCTCGAATGGCCTTTTGGGGCAACTCCTGACTGTCACTTATCATCTCTCAAAGTTTCTCTGATAAAAAAAGGCTTGTTGGATATAGCACATTCCTATACTGGACTGCGGGCTATAGATGAATGAAAAAAAAATTCTTCGTGACAGGTAAGAGAAGTGATCCATCACATTACGTCAATTTCAAGTTGGCAGGACGAAAACTGATAGCGAAAAAAAGTCCGTTAGACTTTCAATCTGCCGGTATGCTATTTTCTGTTTGCAGTTGGGGGAGATAGATGAGGACAATTGCGAAACAATTTTTTACTGCAAGATATTTTGCCTCTATTGTATTATGCTTGTTGACTCATTGAAAAAACATAAATAGGGTTTGATGTGGGATGATGTGTACACAATTTCTCCACTTTCAGACTTTGCCCTCCGAGAAATAGGAGAAAGATAATTATTGGCATTTTTTGCAGAGGTGCACACGCGGGCACTGCATGAAAGCGTGGCTAAATATGCAGGGTTTGATAAACTTTTTATAAGTGGGTCTTCTTCTCCTTCCCCAACAAAATCCTGTTTTGGCAAGGGAGCGATTTTTTTGTCGGAGTAAATAGTGAACGCATGGAATGGAGGAAGACGCGGAAATAGAAGGAAAAAATTTCCAAGCAGACACTTTCGCATTCGCAACTTGTCATTTTCCTTTGCATTTTTGGTTTGTAGTAAACATTGCGTAGTGCAAAGTGCATTTTTCCACTCCGATCTGAAGTAATAAGGGAGCACGCCTAAGAGAACTGGTTGAGATGGAAGAGCCTAGTCACCAGTGAAAACATTCGGTGAGTGCATGGCTAGCTTCCTGCTTTGAAGAGGTTTGCGAATTCGGGAATTGTGGAGATGATGATGACATCAACTATCGGCTGGTTCGACATCGCAGAGAACAAGCAAACAAAGCCTCTGGGCTTTACCAGCCTCTTGTTCTATTATCATATCGCATCATCTGATAATTACGACACTTCCCAGAACACAGCGCTACACGGTAGCACAGCTCGTAAGCAAATGTTTGCAGATTTAAACTGGGAACGGAGCACGTTGCAAGGGCATGCTGACAGGAACAGCTCACCGCTTTCCTCCCGTTTCTGCGCTTCTTGGTCCGGTGTAAATAAACATCACAGACCGATAATAATTCTGTTGGATACTTATATTGTATGCTCTGATGCTAGATAGATAGGCACTGTGTCATTAGGTGAATGCTCAATGTTCAGGTTTGTCATTGCATTACGTTAATTGGTTATGTGCTACCTAAACTAAGTTGACAAGTCATGCTCGAATGATTGTTCAGATTGATGAAATCATGTATAGACTTTAAGCTAACATAACCTATCCAAATTTAATTAATTGGGCAGTGCAGTGCTAAGGTTCAGGTGTGCCACAAACTGTGATTGATTTACATGTCATTATTTTGAGCTAATTTCTGTGAAAAAAACCCCACCAGAATACCTAATATTGACCGAAAGGTGACTGGCTTTATTGATATTGCAAATTACAGCCGTGGTCGTAGTAGAGGAATAAATGTTGGCCTCAACGTTTGTAACGACTAAACCTGCTATCAGGATTTGTCCTTTTTTGCACTCTTTGTTTGAAGTTGGACTGCCCTTTGATCATCATTCTGTGAGGGAATGATTCCACTCTGTCTGGCTCACTTCTTATTCTTGACGGGGTAAACGCGGCAGGATTAAGGATTTCACTGAAAATAATATTAGATTAGGATTAAGCTGGGTGATATGAATGACTCAGAACATTCACCGACTCCTCTCATCCCAGTTTACACGAGGAAAAAAAATGAATGCACAACTTTTCCTGATCAGAGTCGGAAGCTTATACAAAGTGCTAATAAAACTTTGCGTTACTCCTATCATTTTAGATTAGGGTAATAATGCAAAAAAGTCATGAAATGAACACGAGTTCCTTGCATGCGTTGGACTTGGCACTGGGATGCAAGTGCAATTATTGTAGGAAGAAATGAAAAAAAATGGGATCAAGCTGGTGAACCCGAGCTGCAGGTGGACGTTGATGTGTGGATACATCAACCGTTGGGAAAATTTGGCTAATGCCCTCCTCATGATTTATTCATGTCAGGTAAGGAATAATTACTCATTTTGGTGCATCTCGGTCATCGTCCACTGACAAACTTCTTCTTTTCTTGCTAAAAATGAAAGAAAGTGCTGGGAGGTGACTCAGAGCGCATTCTGTCATCACATGATAACTGAAATAAAAACCTGTATGCTGTACCGGCTAATTGTTACTTTGAAATATTTTCATTCACCAATTCACCTTTTTTCGCGAAAATTACATATACTGAAATGGTTTGGTTTTTTCAGCAATTTAATTGCTATTTTTCAAGAAACAGACCCCGCTATTTAGTATCAATTTTTTTTGCAACTGGCCAGCTGTACGTAATTACTGAATCAGGAGGGGACCACGTGAAAGAAAACAGTTTTTTGGGTTGTTCGATGAACGTGTAGAAAGGGAAAAGGTGCACCCAGCAAAAAGCAACCGGCAACCGGTGCGAACTGATTAGGTACGGAGGAGTGTTTGAGAGAGAGCAGAAGATGTGATGTAAAAAATTGTCAGTTTTATTTTTGTACTGGAAACTGGAAGATAAGTGAAAAAAAAGTGCGTAATGCACTCCTTCTAATCCGCACAGAACTGGAAGTGAAATGAGCGTTTTTTCTAATCTCGCATCTCTATTCACCCCATTGTCAGTCCAGAACCACTAATCAAAAACCGCCCTGAACTTGACTCTTTATCGGAAAGTAATTACATTTCATTTTCGTGCGTGCTGTACGCAGCCACTCACTGCGTACGGATGACTCCACCAGGATCACTTTCTCTTTGAAAAAATCTGATCCAGAACTGATATCATCATCACCGCTAGTAAAAAAAGTTGGTTGCTACCAGTTCTCGTGAGATAATTCCGACGCATTGTAGTTCCAAGTTGACAGTTGGTAGCGTAAAAAAAAGCTGAACTCTATGGGATGTAGCATAAATTTGGGTCATATCTCCCACTTTTAAAAACATTTTTTTTCTGATTTTTTACTTCTCTCATTGCTCACTCTCCAGAAAGCATCCCAACTGCGGAAGCCTTCGTCATTCCTCTTCCTCACCACAAAAGCCATCTCAAATTAGTGGGAACAATGCACTTTGCATTCACCAGGATAAAGCTGCATAGCTGTGAAAAGGTTCAAATTACTAGAAAAAGGGAATTTTTCAAGGCCGCAGACTCATGCATAGTCAAAAAAGCATTAAAATCTCGTCCCTTGGCCTTGCATTGCTAAGATGCTTTCTTTTTTTTCTCATCCGGACACAAAAAGGGATCTCTTTGGGAGCGTCATTTTCCCAAAAGACATGAGACTGAATATGAAGCTGGGCCCATACATTTTCAGCAATATTATGTAAATGGTTGCACTACACTCCACAATATTTTCATTCAGACTGGCAAGCTGATGCTATAGAAAATAGAAAATATATTTTGGTGGCACTTTTTCATATAAACATTTCAAAATTGTGATGGCTATAGTCCTTCTCTGCTGCTCGTAATAGCGAGGGAGAGTACCACAGAAGCGAAGCAAAGTTGACTCGACATGCTCTGACTGAATAAACGGAGGCGTAAAGATAACCTTGGGGGAGATGTCAGATAGCAGGTCAATTAGTATGAGAGGCTTCAACTTAGTCATCGCTCGAATGTTTCTCAATCATTGATAATCCCAGCAAACGCGTAATTGGACCGTTTTTTTACTCCACTCTAAAAAGGTAATTATAATTAACGTATGCATCACACAACTCATCATAATCACTCCGCTATGCACTAGGTAGTATAGGAAGGAAGATATAATAATTTTTTTTGTGCATATCACACCACACCACCGCAGCCACTTTTGAGCACGTGCTTGTCACAAAAGAAGTCGGAAACAAATTAAGCCGTTCGGAAAAAACTGAAATAACTGACCATTTTTTTCATTGTTTAACTGCCCATCTTATACTAACCAGTCTATAAATAGCTTTACGTTTGGTGGGTGATCACCCGATACTTTTTTTATGCCCTTGCTCTATCGCTCTCTTTAGATTTTAATGAGTTAGTGAAGCAATCGGTAAACAACAAAAATTTTTATGGTCTGGCCTGCCATAATGATAACAGTTTATGAATGGTGAATGGTGCGCAAATGCCAAATTGGTGAGCGCGATTGGGTGGTAGTGACGATGGCCAGTGTCGATATTTTTTGCAGATACAATTAAATCCATTTTTCTTATATTGGCGAGTATTATACCGAATCATTCAGCAAGCACGTGTTCGCGAAATAAAGAAGAAAAAAAGGTAGACTGCGGATATTTCATAATGTGGATGACCTGCCGTGTGATATGCACTATTGCAAAGTGAGGAGGAGGTAAGCAAGTCGTCTAAAAAAATCAGTTTCTGTTGACATTGAGCGCAACATGGACTAGGTTGAGTGTTGGTTGACTTTTGCAGCAAACTAGGTTTTTATTATCACCCGGCCATGATAATTTATTATGTAAACTCATGAGAACAGGATATCCAGCAAGTGTGCGGAGGGCATCACGGGAAAGAGATATAGGCGTAATTTATTGGATGAATAATATGGAAAATGTGGATATAGCTGTAGAGTACGAAGAACGACTGCGACTGCTTTCTAATTATAAACTGCAAAATTTTCCACTACTACTGATGACTCTTCTTTGTGTGTTTGTTTGCGACTCTCTCGCCACACTTCGGCATCTTGACCGGGGGCGACAGCTGAGTCGCGAAATTTGGGTGAGCAAAAGCCAAAATAAAGCAGTCATTCATTGGAACAAAGCGAAATGAGCATTTCTGGGATTTAAATCGGCACAACAAAGGGAAAAGTGTGGAAAGATTGAGATTGATTTTGCGAACTTTCTAGAAATGGCTTGCGCTGTGGGTGATGATACAAGTTCAGGATGTGTAACATGTCCAAGGAAGGTACAAAGGTGCAGAGAGCAAGTGCAGCACCCTACGCGAATTGGCTAAAGTGGCAAAGTTGCAAAGATAAGAGGATGTTGTTATTGAAAATACCCAGAAGCACGTTTAATTCTGGGGGAACTTCTAAAAAGAAAGCTCAAAGAGATGCGGATGAGACTTTGTATTTTTGACTTAGGTATTTGTTTACTCGGTAAGCTGAGTGGTTGCATGGGCTAATGATGCTGGTGTGAATGGGGAATACAAAGGAATGCATAAATATTGGAGATGAAAGACACAAATACCCAATTTTTGAGTGTTTCCGAGAGTAGAGTAGTTCATTCAGTTGCAGGATAACAACTTATGTAATGAAACGGGACTGTTTGTTCAAGCGAAAACAGGCTCGCTTGCTTGAGCCTGAGTGTTGTCAATGCAAACGGGATGTCCTAAGCAAGAGAAAGCTGCCTCACTTACTGATGCTAAGAAATTTGTCTGTCCTACTGTATGCAGTATCTTATTAAAATTTAGACATCTTAACCTTCATGGGAACTTAAGCCAGGTTTGATGAATCTAGCCGCACTATTTTTTTTTAACTTCGACGTCCATAAAATAATTTATTTTTAAAAGAATATAGTCTATTCATCAGATTTGACCCCACTTTTTTTGCATGCTCTTCAATTGAGATTTTTGGTACACTGAATCTTGCGGTTTATAAGATTAGGAAGAAGCGCCCTCAAGACTAGCGTCTATTTCTCTGGCAGCAAACCCTTTGCAGCTCTTGCGTGCAGCATGAAATAACAGGTTGCAAATGGACAGTCCGCTAATAATAGGGCATCCCAGTGGAAAATTACAGAAGGGTCTTCTAGTCCTAAAACTCTAACACCCAAGCATCATCTCAATCTCGCAGTATCCCAAAATCTAGATTTCCCTACACTCGGCCATGACGAGTTACTTACAGTCTTTCACTTCCACAGGAAATATTCCACTATGGAAAAATTTTCTACCCAGAAAGTTTTTTTTTCATTGAGTACTACTCGCCTGTTCAGTAAGAGAAAATGGATTTGTACCCAATTTTCGGGAGCCTGAGGTTGCCTATCTAGTACTCGTGGACCTAGTATTTGCATTACAACTTCCTTGTTTGATAACTTTTTTTTATGCAACAGACTGCTGCTGATGTTGTTGCAGTGTGAAGAATCGCCGAGGATTTTTCGCTTGATCTTATCTGATAGTGGAATCGGGTGGGTGGCATGTACAGCACGTATTTTTTTCGACACTGATCGAAAGTCAAAATTTACGGTGATTGAACCTTGCCTAGTCCAGTATGAAATTTACTTTGAATGGATAATCAAGATGAGATTGGTGATTTTTATATGAAGCTCTTCACTGCATTTTTTTGCATGAACTGGTAAACACGGCAATAGAGAAGAAGAAGAAAAACGACCTTTGACCTGCGAAAAAAAGACGGCAGTGACGACTGACGAGAGAGTGGAATATTATGCGATATACTATGCGTGACATTTTCCGTTTGAAGTGGTGGTATAGTGTGGCGAAGACAATGTGCCATATAAACTACTTGCTGGCCAGTTTACTGGATGGCCTCGATGCTTAAAAAATGGACTAACGCTCAAGTAAAAGGAGCAGCGTTCTCCAGTTCACCCAAGTCACAGGATTTGTCACTCGCTCCTTCCAGCAACCTACGTCACAAGTTCCGATGAAAATCGCTTGTGGGCCCAATTATGTAACAAAAGGATTGCCAATTTGTCACTGCGTCTCAGAAATGCCGAAGATATGTAATGACAAGGTCCAAACATGATGACGCTCGAGTAACTTTTGTCTACGTCAATTTGCAAAAAAAATTATGTCGTCTTTATCAATATTCCTGTAAATATTGACTACATTCCAGGAGTAGGTAGTCCAGGAATTATTTTGTGTCTACTCAAATTTTTTTTTGAACATTAAACATAATGTCACAAGAACAATCAGCCAATTAAATTAATCACCCCATCATACAGAACATTTATAAATATTTATAAAAGAGTATAAATATTTTCCTGGGTAAGCTCATAAAATTCAGTCCATCATCTAAACAAGTCGACGCCACCGAAGAATTTCTGAATATCTGGATGACCATCTCCAACCTTCACTACCTCCCAAACATGCTATCTAATAATATAGTCATATCTGGTGACCAGATTGTGAAAACACTACTCAGGGAAATATTTTATGTGGACGACCCTTGTCGGTTTCCAATCCAAAAGCCAGCTATCAAATTTATGTTACTCAATAGGAAAATATCGTTTTGTAAACTTGTAAAGTTGCACGCTTAAAATTTACTTACCTACCTTGATAAAAAATGATATCAAGGAACAGGATCTTTTTTTCGCAACGATAACATTTTTATGTACATTTTCACATTTTTTGAACTCACTTATTCTGCGAACTTTGTCAATTAGAATTTAGCACAAAATTGCAAAAGTCCAGTTCGAATGTTCTGGACAAGAAAAAAATGTATATTAAAAAATGATGGATGACATACATAAATACTCTCTTTATATACTTTATTTATAAATAAATGCGAGCTAATTACATATTAAGTGGACGTAATGATTTTGAAATTAGTTCAGTTTATATGAGCATCCATCCATCTCACATTCACTCCGTTCAGGTTAATGAATAGATAAACTTTTCACATGATTACCTTTTCCTTTTCCTCTGCATATCGAGTAAAAAGGCTATACTCCCTCCAAAGCAGAATATTTTTTTTGGAGAAAACTTCTCCATTGGCTGAGAGGAGTGAAAAGACATCTCAGGTCAAAAAATAAAGCAGTTAACCTTTCCACCTTGGATTTTATATTTATTTATCGATCCAATGTCTCCCTGCCAGTATCCGTCGTCCGCAAAAAAAATTCTATTTTCTTCTCTATCTGAATTGCGCAGAAATAATAAGAGTCATTTTCCATATAGTCATGAAAAATTAATAAAAATTTAAAGTTTAGGCGAAATTACTGATGCTGGAATTGGAGGTAGTAAGAAAAAGTAATTTGGTGATAAATCAGGAAAAACTGGTACGGAAAGGACAAGCACAAGGTTACCAGTGGACCGTTTTATTACATAATTAAGAGTGCTAAAATGGGCTTGTTGCTTAATTCTATTTAAAAAATCAATAGTCAATAGTAAGCCAGTCAAAATAAGTCGTAAAAAGGAGTTTTGCATTTTTCACTAACCTAGAGCAAAGACGTGAAGGCACAATTTTCACAATTTTTTTTTGTAAGCGGTACACTATGTGTTGCGTAGTAAAGAGAATGAGCTGCAGAGCGAGACATCTGAACGAAACTCGCGAATGACTCGACTCCCTTTCCTAAGAGCATCTCATAAAAATCTTCTCTCGCCACCGTTTGGTGTTGTGTAATGGCCAAAAACGAACGTCAGCGGTGTAGCCCAGTAAAAAAACTTTGTCGCTGTTTTTACTCTTCTTATGTTTACTTGCACTTGCGCAAAAACGATTTTTTTTATTGGTTGGAGACAGTAATTAAAAGTACGTTTAACTGGACAACAAAAACAAGTCAAGCCAGTCAAGCGTAGCAAATGATTCATATTTTTGCTCGTCCCCAAATGCTTCTTCATCTAATCTGAAGGATCTTCACCTACATTTTACAAATTTGTAATATTGTGCAGTTAATGAGGTACGTCCATGTCCGGCCACTCATTAAAAATATTTTATATTTAATGAAATACATATTTTCCCAGCCGCTGCAGTTGCCGTCTTATTTTTTGAAACTGGTCTCATGATGATGCCGACAGCGACAGCCGGACAGCCATTGCGACAATTTCAGCTAACGTTTGTGACCAACCTGTTATGAAAGAGTTTTGATAAGTTATGTCTTCAAAGTTGCCAATTTGGAATTTATTATGCAGTTAGGATAGGACCACT